>PVIA01003241.1:0-176336 GCA_004024845.1 Tonatia bakeri | reverse complement strand
TAACATACAAAGGAGTTCCCATCAGACTGTCAGCTGATTTCTCAAAAGAGACCTTACAGGCAAGAAGGGGCTGGCAAGAAGTATTCCAAGTCATGAAAAGCAAGGGCCTACATCCCAGATTGCTCTATCCAGCAAAGCTTTCATTTAGAATGGAAGGGCAGATAAAGTGCTTCTCAGACAAGGCCAAGTTAAAGGAGTTTATCATCACCAAGCCCTTACTATATGAAATGTTAAAGGGACTTACCTAAGAAAAAGAAGATTAAAAATATGAACAGTAAAAACAAAGTCATCAAATGGAGGGTTAGCAACAGGGAAGTAGGAGGAGGAAGGAAGGGGGAAAAGATATAGAGAATAAGTAGCATAGACAGTAGGGAGAAAATAGACAGGGGGAGGGTAGGAATAGTATGGGACATGTTAGACACTAGAGAACTTATGACACATGGACATGAACTAAAGGGGGGAATGAGGGTGGGAGGGGATGGACAGGGTGGTGGGGAGTGAGGGGGGAAAATGGGCCAACTGTAGTTGCATAATCAGTAAAATAAAGAATTAAAAAAAAAGCTGAAAATTGTGTTAGAGTTGATAAAGTTCAACTGCCTCATTCTTCTGAGGAGGGAAATTACGGAACCAATGAGCTGGGTAACAGGTACTGTTTGTGCATCTACTTATTTGGTAGTGTCTGTGTGCCATGCACCGATGCGGCTGTGAAAGTAAGGGTCTGCACTCCCGGAACTGATTTTCTAGTGGGGATGACTGACATTCAGCCAGCAATCTAACAAAGAGGTAATAAAATATCAGCCAGAGATAAGTGCTGCAAAAATAAAGTAGGGTAAGGGTATAGAATAATGAATAGTGCTATTTTATAGAGGATGGCCAGGAAACACCTCTCTGAGGGGTGATATCTCAGCTGAACTGAAAAGTGAGGAACTGAGCCATGGGACTGACCATCTGGGGCTGGGGACCAATCAGCAGAGGAAATAGCCAAGGCCCGAGGCTGGAGTGTGTTTGGTTTGTTGGAGGGGCAGCAAGGAAACAGTGGAGTAAGTAGGTGACTAAGGGGTGGAAATGAGTCACAAAGGGGGCTGGGATGGGAGCATGTACGGTCTTTTAGGTCATGGTATGGACTTGAGTCTATATCCTAAGTGCAGTGGGATCTATTGTGGTGCCTTCCCTGCCATCAGCTCAGCCTCCCTCATGAGACCAAAGGTTCGACCTCAAATGCCTACAGGCAGGTCGTGAGGGTGCTCGTCCTATTGGAAGAGGGCAGCCACCCATGAGCTCCAGGCTACCATGGACACGCAGGAGTGTGTCATTCGTGCTCAGAGGTCACTTCTGATAAATGAAAATATGGACACAGAGGTTTTCATGTGAAAGCTTCCAATTTTTACATGCTGGCGAAGCATCCAAATTAAAATCACACACGCGCGCACACACACACACACACACACAAACACACAGCACTGGCCAAAGAAGATACATCCACAGGTAATCCTGCCAGTCTGCATCTTCAGCATGAGACAATCAATTTTAAGGAGCTTGAATTTTCAGCTAAACCCCATGAGAGAGAAAATTCCAAATGACATCAAACCAAATCACTAGGGGGTGTGAAGATAGCTAGTGTAATTTCCACTATGTGGGCTGAACCGAGGGGAACAAAGCTGACTTTTACAAAGCGGTCCTTCCTGTGAGGATGTGGATGGTTAGTTGGGACAGACCATCGCTCCCACAATAACGTGGAGATAAAAATGGATAAACTTAAAAAAAATCACATTTAAAAAGACACCAGAGAGCTGTGAACACAAGTATATCCAAAGAAATCCAACTCCAGAGAGGGATGAGCCCTTCCTAGGTGAGGAAGGATGTGGCAGTGGGACCTAAGCTCATCATGCACCACGGTTCTGCAGGGCAAGGAAAGGCAAGGAGTCTTTGAACAGACTGGAATTTGCAGGAGCCCCAGTTGCAGGGTTAGGTTGTCCCATTTGTGAATTCTGCCACCTGGGATCTTGCAGGATGGTTGGCAATGCTGGAGGCCAAGAGCTGGGTGGGCCAGGCAGAAAGAGAGAGAGAGAGAGAGAGAGAGAGAGAGAGAGAGAGAGAGAGAGTCTAACCATCGTGTTCAGATTCCAAAGCTCTGCAAGCAGAGAATTCTGAGATACCTCAACGGAACATCTCATGCCACAGGCATTTGTACAAGCTACAGGCATTGTTCAAGAGCTGTGTTCCTCCTTCAGAGCATAGTTTGGTCTTAACAAGGGGTGGCATTTCAAGATCAATATGGTAGTGTTTGTGACTTTTGTCTCATGTAAGAAAGAAATTGGAAAATGTTGTAATCGATTTTGTGGCACAAGTACAATGGAATATAAAATAGCCATTGAAATCCTCTTTAAAGTATTTTATGCTTTAATTATTCATGATAAATATTTATGATAAAATGTTAAGTGAAAATTCAACACCAAAGAGGAATGTTTCTTGAGTAAAGGTATGTTTAAAGGAAGTCATATACACATGGAAGGCAATCTGGAAAAACGCACCAACCTGTGTTAGAGGAGCAGAATCTGACCTCAATATTTTATCATATCTGTGCATATGCTATGCTTCCAAAAAAAAAAAGTGTTTTTTTTTTTTTTAATTTAAAAATTGCAGTCAGGCTTTGAAGGGTGAAAAGGGTACTGTTGGGAAGGGGCGAGCTGTGGGCCACAGTGCCCAGAGGAAGCGTGCAGGGGCCCACCAATGGCAAAAACTTACTGAGTACCGGGCGCTACCCAGTCACTGGATCATCCCTTAACTAGTAAGTGTTCTCCGGCCCTGTTCTTCCAGAATTGAACAGCACCATCTGTTGTACTTCCTAGCTCCGTGCCTTACAGTGCTGACCACACAGGAGACACCCAAAAAAGATGTTTGAATGACTAAATAACTCTAATAGTAATTTAATAATGAGGCCTAGGGATGTTTCTCAATGTCTAAGAAGAAGGCACTGCTGCCAACCCCTCCCCCAATGCTGCACCTGCTTACCAGGCCCCTCCCTTAACAGACCAGGCCAGGGGCAGGGCAGCTGCCTGGGCCCAGCCCAGAAATGAGGAGGCTTCTGTGCCGGAGCCCTGTGCCAGCTCCCTGGAAATATGTCCATCCTCTACTCCCTGTTCTTCCCTGTGGATTTAGCACAGAAAGTCTAGTTTAGATGTTGGTATTGTATTATTTCAAACACAAGAGTCAAGAAAGGATTGTATAATTTTATGTGGCCATCATTAGAGCTTTTCAAAAACATTCCCTTTTTGTTATTGTTGTTAAGATTTTAGGGTTGTTTGTTTTTCCAGTGTAATCTAACCCATTTTGATTGATACTATTTTAAAAAATATTTACTATCAACTGCTAAATATTTTTTTTACTACTTTTTAAGGGAATTTCTCTTTTACTATTAACTGAACTTAAACTATCCCTTTTGCCTGGTTGCCCCTTACCTCTACTTAGCTACTAATATTGCCACAAGAATTGGACTCTCCTTTTAACTGGCAACAGCAGTAATGTGTCTACAAAGGCTTCACATCAAATAATATTGCATCACACATTCAGTTCATCTTTGGGCTCACCATGTCCTTTTTTTCTTTTTTATTGAACACATCGGGGTGACGTCGGTTAATGAAATCACACAGGTCTCAGGTGTACAGTTCTGTAGCGCATCACCTGTGCATTGTGCTTTGTGTTCACCGCCCCAAGTCCTGTCTCCTTCCATCCCCACTTACCCCCTTTACCCTCTGCTCCTCCCCCACCCCTTCCCTCTGCTGATTTGCCACACTCTTTTGTAACTTGGAAGAAGCTACAGCTTTGTATGCTTGTTTCCAGTTTCTTTTGCAGCCTCCATATAATACACTGTATTAAATATGGGATCCGACACAAATACCACCTCTTTTCTATTACAAAATCTTTCATTACAAAATCATAAGCCTGTCATTCTGTAACATAATGGTATCACACTCAAATGCACCATATGACATTTTAGGTGAAATGCTCAAAATAAAACTGTAGGTTATTACACCTACATTACTGCCCTACCAACCACACTCATGCAGGCATTAGTTCTGCTGGACCCTGTGTACTCAACATTTGTGTGATTTCCCCTCTCCGTCCCTGCTGCCTTAAGACATTAGGAGACCAGTCTGTTGGTCACTTCAATTTTACTTGTACAGCCAATTCTTAATTATCTAGCATGAGAGGGCATAGGAGGAGGTTGTGGGTTACAAGAGGGAATGTTATTCTGCCTTAAAAAAGAAGGGAAGTGTTATTTGCAACAACATGGATGAACTTTAAGGACATTGTGCTAAGGGAAATAAACCAGACACAGAGAGACAAATACTACATGATCTCACTTTTATGTGGAATCTAAAAATTGTTGAACTCAAAAGAAGAGGGCCAGAGGGAGGGTGTGAGTGGCCATGCATATGAGGGCAAAGTCCTGGGCCTTGGCAGAACATCAGGATTCAAGACCCGCTGGGCAGGAGCTACCATACCAGCTCCAAGTTCTATGTGGCAGACAAATGAACTTCCATCTAGTGTAACCATTATTATTTCAGGTCTCCATTATAAGCATCTGATTATATCCTAACTCATTGCTCCTGAAAGTCAGGTATAAGTTTTCCTGGGGGATAAAGATTCTGCATGGAATAGAAAAAGACCCTTTATAGTTTTAAAAGAATCAATTTCCAGATGCTCAGAATAATAACAATAATATGTACTCAAAATTAGAAGTTAACTACATTCCAGCACTTACTTACACTAATACTTTAACATAGCTTAACTCACATGCACCTTTCCTAAAGCAGGCTGTGGCTGAAGATACTTCCCTTCCCCACTCCCTTTCTACAAAAATACAAGGACGTAATCATGTTGTCAGCTGATAAACCATTAAAATCAGCTGAGAAGGATTTCAAATAACTGAATAACATTGCTATCACAAATCCCCTTCATTTCCATCTAATTGTTTATATGAAGAAGATTTCACAGGACTTCATATTTAAAAATGAAAAATGTTAATATAATTGATGCTGAACTCTGACTTACCTAACATTAAGTACAATTTATCTATAGAAATAACTAGAATAACTCCTATTCATTTGTAGATGCATTTCCAATAAAATGCACCTTTCTGTTTAATGGGTTGTAATATATTTGTTGGTTTTACCGATACTATAGTGATAACTGAATTCAGAAGACATCTTTTGATTCTTAGATCCTTTTGGTCAAAGGAAATTATAAAGAAAACACATTCAGTGTCAGACTTTATAATATCTGTCTGTCTATATCTATACATAAACATATCGAAATGTCTATATAGCCTCTATATATAGTAGAGAAAGTAAGTATAATGGTCAATAAATGACTACAAGAATAAATATGTATTAGAATAAAACTATATAGGACAGGTTAGATGGAAATAGTTTAGGAATAAGACAAGTGGCTGTAAAATTTGTGACTATTCAAGAAGTATTTGTTTATGCATATTTAAATGGATGAATGAGAGATGGGGGCACCATATCATGATTCTTTCAAATGTACTAAATAGGGGGAATTTAAAGAAACCGCTGTGTGTTTCTAGCTTTGGGGAGTGTGGTCTTCTCAGAAACGACCTTCTGTCTAGACTGAAGAAAAGTAAACTCTTTCGGAGAATAATCATTGCTTCTCCGACTTCACAACTCCCCTGTCTCCGTTACCGTTCTGTCTTTACAATAATTTACTGAATTAGAAGTTTGTTTTGAGAAGTTAGCGAAGAATTTTGTGACGTTTGAGTGTAAAATGGAGACCTCAGTGGTCTACAGATCTCAGTGGCCTCAGATTGAGGATTGCAGCTCTTCAACTAGAAATATCAGAGAGTGGCCCCCGGTGTTGTAAGGTTTCAGCCTTGGGCCTTTATAAGGCAATACTGTGGTGTCTCATACAAATGAACAATTTGTTTCTTGTTTTTTTTTTTTCCTATCTCAACATAGGCAACATTCTTTCCATTTATTATGTTTACTTAAAAATTGTCTTAACCCACAAAAGCAAATGAATAGATATAAATATCTGCCACATGTTTTATTTTTCTTGTTTGCTATTCAAATAATTCCCTTATTCAGCTGAAAAAGAAACCATGGTTTTCTTACGCACTTGCCTGTCTGTTCCAGTCCGAATCACTCATGCAATGTTCAATCACTTATGGATTCATTTACTCAGGTGACAAATAGGTATTGAACACCCATCATATTCGCAAACTCAGCCAGGCATTGTGATACGGGCAGAAGTGTTCCCTGCTCTCTGGACACTTCCATTCTATAGGCAGACTTCCCGAGAGGCACCGTTCTCTGGATTGCGTGCCATTAAGATTTAGGAGGGGCATTTCTGGGCCCACACTTTTATTCTGGTTATTCTTCCAAGTATCTGAGGTCATTCGCACAACACATCTCTGTCTCCACCAGGGCTGAGGCTTTCAGGGATCTTCACAACATTTTTTTTTTTAACTTGACTCACAGGGAGGCCACACAAAAGATTTCTCTGGAATGCCTGGAAGCAGGTGATCCATTTCATTAAACAAATGATGGAAATCGTAGTTACATCCCTGGGGGAGGTGGAGATGTCTGAGCCAGGGCTTGGACTACAGACAAACTTGATAAATATGCCCTTTGGTGTTTCGCTACAATCCTGGGGATTATTGAACGAATCTCCCATCATGAGAGGAACTGTAAATCAAGTAACATAAGGTCTTCGTCACATAAGGAAGATCACTCTGCATTACCCAGGGGATGGGAAAGTAGTCAGACTCAGCTTACTGTGTGAGGAGCTGTAGGTCGTCGGCCTGTTGCTGCAGGTTTGTGGGTCTCCTGGATTCCAGCAACTCACCCTTGTGCAGTGTGGCTCCCTCCATTGTGAGGGAAGGGGCTCGCTTGGCTGACTTGATGGAGGTTTTTTTTTTTCCTCCTTTCAGGTGTAGAGAGTTGAGCCTGTTGCAGTCTTCAGCTCACTGCATGCTGTTGTCACCGTTAGTACACAGCTCCGTGTCGACCGGGTGTTTGTCTTTCCCGTATGCCCTCGTTCCCGCTCCCGTTCCTCTTCCTCCGTAGGCATTTGTTCTTGCACAGGGTATCACGTTTGGTCTGCATGCATATTTCCACCTTTTAATTATACTCTATTCAAGCATAGTGGAAAATTGAGTAATAGCACAGGATATACTCCTGCCACCTAGAGTCAAATATATCCTAACATTTTGCCATACTTGCTTAACTGTATATAGGTGTTGGAAAGTAATTTGTGGACATGACAATTAATCACTCCTGAATACTTCAGCATGCTTCTCCTCAAAAAGGAAATTCTCCTACATAAAGACAGATCACTTTCACATCTAAGAATGTTAATAGTAATTGTGTAATTTCATCTAATATCCAGTCCATTCAAATTTCCCCAAATACTAAAAATGTTTTTTTATCATTCTTTGTTAAGCATTGGAATTCAATCAAGGTTTACACATTGTGTCTAGTTAAATCTTTTTATTCTCTTCTATTCTTCTACTCGCTTTTTTAAAAAGATTTTTTTTCACATCTCCTGTTCTGAAAACTAGACCGCCCTATCTGTTAACCTAGGGCTTGGACTACTTGAACTACAAGGGTGGGGCCCCTGCTTGTCCACCCTATGGCCTTGTGAAACACTGGAATCAGAATAAAGAATGCCCACGATCTTTAAATCTAGAGGCAAAGTAGGGAAGGAGAGAGAGGGAGAGAAAAGAATAAGAGGGAGGAGGAGGAGGAGGAGGAGAAAGGGGAAAGAAGAGGAAACCCAGCCATCCTTTTCTTCAGTTTCCTGGCTGTAGGTGCTTCTTCTCCTCTCATGAATGGCTGCTGTGTCTCCCTGTATGCCACGTGGACATCGCGGAGTAAAGTCACTGTTCAAAAACAACAATGACAAAGGGCTTGAGCTCTAAAAAGTTGCCTTAAGGAAATTAACTCTTGAAATTTCCTTTAAATGCCACCCAAACCTCCTAATCAGTTGGCCACCCAGTCCCAGCAGCAATAGCAAGGTTGGGTTGGACTTGGTGAACTGCGAGGAGTGTCTCAGGTGGTCATTTCTGTGGTGTGGGGAGCAGTGTGTGATCTCCCACTCAGAGGCCCAGGCACAACATTAATGAGAGGTTTCATGTGTATCTAAAGGAGCGCTTCTCCAGGAATTCATTACCCTTGTGTTGTCACGCGTTCTTGAAGCCCTTCGCATTGGTGGCCAGTTAGGAAACTTCAAGATTTCCTTTCAAAACTCTGCCTGGGGGTTGTATACTTTTTTGCATGCTGGTCTTCAACAAAATTTCTGAAGAAAGAAAGAAACAAAACAGCTCTGCTTAAGTCTCACGTCCTCCAAGATAAACCTACACGTCCGCCACCCTGTGCCATCCTCACCTTCCCTGACACTGAACACTCAGGCAGCCTCACATGGCTCCCTGGACTGGGCCGCTGTCGTGTAACCAGCTATTGCCCGAGTCAGCGACCCTAGCTCTAGCACTGGCTCTCGGTTCTTTCACTTAAGAGCTGTCTGCTGTTGGGCAAGACCCTGGGCCTTTTTATGGCTCAATTTCCTCAGCCATGAGACAGAGGTGATATATGAAAATAAAATAAGGTAATAGATATAAAAATGTAGCTGCTACCTTTACACAGTGGAATACTACTTGGCCATAAAAAGAAGGAAATCTTACCTTTATTTTCGACAGCCTGGATGGACCTGGACAGTATTATGTTAAATGAAATAAGCCAGACCAATACTGTATTATTTCACTTAAATGTGGAATCTAATCAACAAAATAAACAATCAAAATAGAAACAGACTCATAGATACAAAGAACAGACTGACAGCTGTCAGAGGGAGGGGATTGGAGGCTAGCTGAAAATGGTAAAGGGATTAAGAAAAAAAAGACTCACAGACACTGCCAACAGTATGGGGATTACCAGAGGGAAAGCAGGGTAGGAGGAGGTAGAAGATGGTCATGGGGGGATAAATGGTGCCGGAAGGAGACTAGACTTTGGGTGGTGAACACACAATATGATATACATCTGATTTATATAGCATTGTGTACTTGAAACCTATATAATTTTATTAACCAATGTCACTCCAGTAGACTCAATAAAAATTAAAAAAACAGAAAATGAGGATATTTTATATGAGGCTTTTTATGTGATTCTGTTATTTATCTGGGTTGTTATGGTGCCATCTGGCTTCCCAGTTTCCAGCTGCGGCTGCCTGCAGGTCCATTTTCCAACCACCAGCCAATGGGACCCTGTGAAAACATCACTCAGAGCATCACTTCAATGTCCACTGTTTCCACCCTGCTCAGCATCTCCCACCACTCTGCATCTCCTGTGAGCATTCGACCTCTGGTTTGGGTCCTGCCTCTGAGCCTTTGCAGTTTATTCTGCTGGAAATGCTCCCCACCACTCACCAGACATCCCCGGGGCTCACTCCTCTGCTTCCTTTGAGCCCTTGTTTGTGAATAAGACCTTTCTGGCCATTCTGTTTGCAATCTCGGTGCTCTGTGATCCTCCTTCCTGATTGATATTTTTCATAGCACTTATAACCTTCCAATGTACTTGACTTTGTAAAGTCTTTATTATTGTCATACAGTATAAATGACTTTATTATTATTAGTTGCCTTTTCCCACTACATTATAAGCCCTGCAAGAGCAAGGATTTCTGTCTGTTTTATTAACTGCTGGGTCCCCAGTGCCTAAAACATGGCATGGCATGCAGTAGACCCTCAACAAATACACGTCCAGTGAATGAATGCATGGAGACAGTTTCTGTCTCACACTCAGACAGAGAAAGGGTGGAAGCTTACATTTTAGGACACTTTTCCATACATAACTAGTAAAAAAAAGTCTGATTGGAAAGTGTATGTGGATTCCCTACCTACCCCTGGGATCTTGGCCACCTGGAAGATATTTGTATAATCTATTCACATGTTTTAATAATCCAGGAATGCTGTTTCTATTCCAAAGACCTGTGGAGAACCAGTAAATGCAGGAGAGGTGTTCTCTGGAGAGACAGAGTTTGGACCATACCAGGCAAATGTGACCCAATGCATCACCCCACTGTAGGCTGTTGTTTCCCTGCCCGGGTCTGTAGTATTTTCTTCAGCAGCACGTAATTAGGTCTTGCAGCTTCTTAAATTAAGGCAGAATTGTGACCCCACAGCATTTCCCAAACCATGTGCCAGGGAATACGGGTTCCAGGAAATGGTAATCTGTGCTCAAAAAAGAATAAGGGTTCTGTGGTTCTGAGTCATAGCACATATTAGCATGTTAAAGGCTCCAAGGAGTTATACAGCTTAAAAATCAATAACGGCTGAGTGGCCTGTTTCATAGTTACTAGCTTACTGGAATAGGGGAGGGCTTTTTAACTGTATACCCATTAGTGCCCTGTTCCACTCCAATAATAAAATATAAATGAGTACAAACAATTATGAAGTTGTAATATTTTGTGGAAAGGCCCAGCACTGAAATAAAATGTGCACACCAGGTCCGCGACACATGCCAGGTTATTTCGTAAGATCCAAGCAATATTGCATTCTGCTCCAGTGTATCCATTTATTTGAAATGACACACTACTATTAAAAGTCACTACCTATTTTGTGGCCATGATCTACAGCTTTCAAATGTTCATTTTCCATGGATTGCATGGCTCAATGCATTTGATTTTGCCCCTGAGTCCTGCTCAGTTCTCTATAGCTTACCTAAGAAAGGAACAGAATATCTATTATGTCAATAATGTGTTCTCTGTAGCTCTGCAGCTGTCTTTGGTCTTTTCATTGCTGAAGTAGTTATTAAGCGATGTGCCATACTTCACGCCTGGGATTCCATTAGACACATGAAGATACCAGGGGGAAGCAGATGGGACAAGATCATGGAGCTTATGTGCTAGTATAGCTGGGCGAAGGCAACCAGACACATACCCAATGGTCAAATGTTGAGACAAGGGCTTTAAAAGAGGTGTGTGCTACTGTTACAAAACAAGGGGGGGCCAAAAGGGCAATATACTATTACTGAAAGGAACCCCCAGGTTCGTTATGTCCACTGCCAGAGGAAAGACATCTCTCAATGCCAGAGATTCATGAAAAGGAAAGGAAATGTTTAATGCTATACAAACTTAAAGTAGTGACCTAATGTCTTCATCAAAATCCCAAAATCCCTTAAAACACCCACAAACACACACAGTCCTTCCTTCCCCCTCTTTGCACAGTCTAGGGTACCATATCTCAGGAAAAGAAATAGAAGTCTGGGGCTCAGGCAGTCCTGGTTCTTCCCAGTAATCCATCTTGGCTAGTAGGCCTCCCTCGGTCCCAGCACCATCAGCTGTGTCGCTGGGATCTCTGCTAAAGCCGGGTGGTGGTTCCCCCTTCTAAAGCTGCAGGGGTCCCCATTCTGGCAAAGCCGTGAGGTTCTCTCTCCACTGCCCAGCCACATGGTCCTCTCTGCACAATGGTCATGGGAGTCTCCACTCTGGCAAAACCACATGGTTCTTCCCCCACTGCCCCAGCCACGTCTGGGTTTAAATCCCTGCACCAATCTTCCTCTGCAGCCCCATTTCTGACTCCTCCCACAATTGGCTGCACTTGCCAGCACTCCCATATCCTTCCAGCTTTACTGGGCTGCAATCATGAGTCTGGGCAGGTGTGCCCCCATGTCATGAAGCCAGTCTTCTCTAAGCTCCTATGCAGGCACTGTAATTTGGGGCACCTGCCTCCAGTTACATCTTAGGGGGGAAGTTACTTCCATTCCCCTGGCTCAGAGCATGGCCACAGCTATTTAACATATCTATGCAACCAGTTAACGGTTATAGATGTGTTAAATGACCACACCAGAGGTTAGCTGCAAAGCTGTTGCTATGCAATACAGCTCTCAATGGTCCTGCTCCATGTGTCCCTTCCCCCAGCCCACACCTGTGCAAGGGGAGGTGAGGACATCCTAATATGTCCTCAACCCTGAACACCTTGGGTTCCGGACCCCATTCCAAATCCCTATTTGGGGTCTCCCTCTTGGCAGCACCCTGTTACACTACTTGAGGTAAGGGAGCCAGGAGGGAAGGGTGCTCTGAGGTAAGGACATTTAAACTAAGATGCAAGGATGATGAGGAGCTGGCCATGCCAAGAGGGAGAATAATGTTTGTTTCAGACGGAGGGAATGGAGGGACCAATGGCTCAGCTGTAGGAAGCATTTTGTGAAAGAATGGAAAGGTCACGCGGTTGACTCATAGGGTTCATGAGGGACAAGAAGTGAGGGGAGCTGTGGCAGTCAGGGGTCCATGCTGCTAATGTAGGGCTTTTGAAGCCGTGGCATGGACTTTAACTGAGAGAATGATATCATCCAGTTTGTTTTAAGGAGCCTCCCTCAAAATGGAATATATCTCAGTATACTAAAAATTTTTGTTAATTGAACAATGGGTATTTTTTAATGCTTTTAACTATCTAAAAAGTACAGATTATATACTTATTCCCTACTCTACTGCAAACATACAATCTCCTCCAATTCCATGTAAGCCACTGGCTCTTGGTGAACTGTTATTCTACTCCGTGTTTCATACGCGATTTTCCACATCTAGGCTCTTTATACCTGTGCGCTTCAGAGAATGCCCATAACCTAGGGTGCATGTAAGGATCTTTAGGACAAAGTCTACCTTCCACAGTCCTGGAGCTTGTTGTGGGGCTTATTCCTCCATCATGTCCTCTTTCTTTCTTCTAGTCCCCCAAACCTTCCTCTGATCTCTGTTCTACCCATTTTTGTGCTTAGTTGTTCATGTAGAAATCCTTTTAAAGGGTTAATGGATAATTATGGCATTAAATACCGTGCATTGAGGTGTGATTGCTGCCCAAACCGTGCGCTTTGCAAAGGTAAGTGTTAGGGCCATCCAGGCTGCTGAGGCTCAGAGGGAAGCGCCAGATGTTGAGCTGGTGGGCGTGCCCTCTCCACAGAGTGTGGCCTGTGTCATAGTTGTTAACTTACTGGAATAGCTCCTGCTGCCAGGGCTGTCTTTTAGAGGGTTCCACATGTGTGCAGCACACACACGAAATAAATTTGTTAAGTCACACATTGAGTCCGTCACTCGGGATGATGTGCTCAGTGTGGGTATGACGTGATTCATAACCCTGAACCCCCACGGTCACGACTCACACCACTCAGGCCCCTGGGAGATCCTTTCCCTCTTCACTGGCGCTGGGATTTGAATGTGTGTGGGTCACTTTACCACTGAAGCCAGAGGCAGGCACAGCTGCAATGTGTAGGAGGGATTGGAGTCGTGAAGGAACTTCCGTAAGACAAAACAAATCAGTCAGCTTATCAAATCTGCCCTCTCAGACAGCATGCATTCAAGGGATGCACCGTTTCCTGGTAGTGCTGAACGTCACCTTCTCGCCCGTCCTCATGCCTCAGCCACGGTTCTGGACACACCAGTGAGTTAGCGTGAGACTCGCAACATCTGCACGTGGCGGGAGAGAACGTTTGGCGACATCAGATAATTCACAGTAACGCTTAATGTTGTTGGTGTGTCAGTGTGGACTTAACATGCATGATTGTGACTCTTTTTGTTGGCTACTACATGAATACTGAAATCCAGACAGCAAAAGCTTTGTTTCTATAAAAATATTCAATAAGATCTACTTAAATTCTCAAATATTATATAAAGAATTTCTGCTTTATTTAAATAATTTTAATTTTAAATCTTGATATTTCAATTATGACTAATATGTTATCTTAATTTTAATAGATAATTTTGAGTACTTCAGACTAAAACTAACTTCTTTGGAAAACATGAAACATCCCCTTTACTTTTCCATTTACTTTACAGGATTTGATGAAAACTTGTTTAGATTTTGTAGACTTACGGTATTACTTTTAAAATTTTGTATTCTTTTAAATTATTAAGAATTAGTGGAATTTGCAATTGTAATAATAATGGAAAATACAAAAGAATTCACAAAAAAGAATAGGCTACAAAATAGAAAGTAAATCCTCAAAGAAGCAGTCTGCTTAAGAATTTTTACATTAAAAAAGATTGTATTTATTTATTTTTAGAGAGAGGGGAAGGGAGGGAGAAAAGGAGAGAAACATCAATGTGTGGCTGCTTCTCATGCGCCCCCTACTGGGGGCCTAGCCTGCAACCCAGGCCTGTGCCCTGACTGGGAATCGAACCAGCAACCCTTTGCTTTGCAGTCTGGCCCTCCATCCACAGAGCCACACCAGCCAGGGCAAACTATTTAAGTTTTTAAAAGGAAAGTAAGCAGGCTTCTTTGGGTATGACCTACATAAAATTTGCAAATAGAACACTAGAAATTCTCTTAAAGTCCATGTTTCAAAGTATAATTTATATATAATAACAGTCTTCCCTTTGAAGTGTTCAGTTTTACCTGTTTTGACATGTGTACTATTATGTAACCATGATCCCTATGAAGACATCTCTATCTACCTAGAAAGCCTCACCACATGCTTTCACAGTCCATCCCCTCCCCCTCATCTGCCAGCCCCAGCCCCTGGCCATCTTTAATCTGATTTCGATCCCTATGATGTTGTGTTTTCAGAATGTCATGTAAGTGGGATTCATACAGTGTGTAATCTTTTGTGCCTGGCTTTATGCCTTAGTACATTGACTCATTTGAGTTGTTGCAATATCATTAGATCCTTTCCTTTTATTATGGGCTATTATTCCATTATATGGAGGAACTACATATCCATGCACCAGTTAATAGACGTGTGGGTTGTTCCTAGTTTGGGGAGATTATGAATAAAGCCACTGTAATCCTTCTTATACTGGTCTTTGTGTGGATTTAAGTTTTCATTTCTCTTGGGTAAATACCTAGGAGTAGTGTGTGCTGGGTCATATGGTGAGTGTATGTTTAACTGTGTAAGAAGCTGTCAAAGTGTTTTCCCAAGTGGCTGTCCCCTTTGTACCTCTACCAGCAGGGTGTGAGCGTTCCTCTTGCTCTGCATCTGTGTTAGCACTTGGCATTATGAGGTGCTTTCTATAATTGTTTGTTTCTTTCAACTTAGCCATTTTAATAGGTGGAAAATTTTCTAATTACTGATCAAAATAATTACATAAAGCAGAAAAATTATTCTCACTATCAACGTAGATCGAATAGGTCAGACAATGTCTCACAATTTCACGCCCCTGGTTAGGTAAGAACATGTGTGGGCCTGCATTGTTCTCTTGTCCAGAGTCCACAAGCGATAGTGGTGGGACTGTACTCACTACACCTCTCCTCCTGCTTTGAAGTTGGCTTGAGGACAGGTGTGTTGCTTTGGGGTCTGAGACCCTGTCTTGTGAAGGGCAGCTACCACGTCACTCAGCAGCATCCTCTAGTGGAGGTTGAGACTTCAACTTGTTCAGAATTCAACTTGTCTTCTTTGCCTGCCCAGCCCCCTCCACATGCTGCCCTGAGAGGCTGCCATCCCCTGGTCTAGAAGGAGGACCTGGGGGTCAGTATCTTGCTGTAGAAGACCTAGCAATGGAATGATGAAAGACGCAGTAAAGAATGTGAGCAGTTGAACCTTTGTTCCAAAAACTCTTGTTATGAGAAACCTTAAGAGATGTAGCAGACGGTAGCCTGCTCGGCTTAGCCCGTCACTGGTGAGGCCTTGAGTAGAGCTTCGGGTCAGCGATGACTTCAGCTTGAAAACCCTTAAACCCTGGATGCGTGGCGATGGGGAAGGCTGGCCTGTGATGGACACTGGTCATCCTCTCTTAGTAGCAGATGGGATGTGAGTGTGAGGATATTTAATTTACTCTGCCTGACTCTAAACTCTTCAATAGAATGTAAAGAATGCCCATAAGGAAAAATGTATTTTTTCCCAATTTCAGATTCAGCAAAAAAGGCACTCAGTCCATCAAAATGCTGCCTCTTCCTGGCCACAGGAAGGTGTCCCCACAGGAGTGGTAATGTTTTGTGACCCAGCTGCAGGCTGAGGTATAACGGTTTCTGAGTTGGCATTTGGGGAACCTTCAAATATTTAAGAGCATGCGCCTTTTCTTTCATATATTTCTTCCTTTGGGGATCGTAAAAACCTTGAGACTTGTCAAGTTTCCTTTTCAGATTTTCTTCATTGAATGTAAGATCTCAAACTTTTCTCTTCTTCCAAAAAAATTGGGACTGATATTTTATGCCTGTTACACTGGCAGTTCAACTTTTTCTAAAGGCTGACTATGTGTGAGAAATTCACAGTCCACTAGGAGTTCATTATTACATATTCATGTATGTAATCATTATTACATGTATTCATTTGATAAACTTAGTTCTTGAACATAGAAGCTGTGGAATCAATTTAAGTCCAAATCATACCTCAATTACTTAGCTAGCTATCACAGTTTCTTAAAATGTCAATGTACTGGCCACCTATTTCCTTATTCACTTACCTTTGAATGTTCTTGACTGTACCTGCTTGGGCACAAATAGTTAAGAACTTTCAAAGGTACATGCATTTCCACAATTAGTCTCACAATAAGTCTTTTGCTTCATCTTATTCGTGCAATAAGATGCTAAAAAACCTTAGGCAAGGAATTTGTTCTCAATAACTCTCTTTTTCTTTTTAAAAAACCTTTTAAATCGAGATGATGCAAACAAGTATATTAATCTTCTTTGTACAGTTTGGTAAACTATTGTACATACCCATGTGATCACATTAATTAAGATTGCATTTTATTCCTGGAAAAATAAAAACACATTTAAAGTTTGGATGATTGGTAGAATTTTAATATGCAAAGCACGCTAGGAGGGTTTCACTCCAAGTTACATCTATGATACTTCGTTATGAATGAAAGTGAATATTCTTGGATAGTAAAACTCTGTGCTGCCTTTCATCTGACTAGAATGAAAAACACAGATAATGCTAGTTGCAGAGTTAATAGAAAACAGTATTTCTCCTAAGAACATGCCTCACTGCAGTGTCATAATAACTTCTTTCTTTGAGTGACTGCCGTTTTCTTACTGAGAAACTTAGCTTTTTGAAGTGGGATTGGGTAAGAAGAACACATCTAACCTTTGTGCAGAGGATCTAAGTCACTTTGAAACAGAGAAGCCGTCTGGGTTTCCAACCCAGGGGCAGAGCTTGAGATAAGAGGTGTCTGATTCAGCATTTCACGTCTGTCCTAACTTTGTAGTTTCCAAGGAAACAGGGCCCTGGGTCCACTTTGCAGCCCAAGCTTGATGCTGACTTCCTTGAGTCTTTCAGAATACCACTTTGGTTGAATTTTACTTAACTCTCTCCTTCTCCATAGCCCTGTAATACATCTATCTTTCCCTTTGTTGGTGAGACATGTCATGGTTCTCCGGTGTGTGCTCTCCCTCTTGGCAATGGATTAACAAATCTACTTTTGTTGGTTACAGGTGTGCCCCCAGAGCACTCACACTGATTGATTATAAGGCTAGGACAGTAGGTGTTATTATTCCTGTTTTTAAAGATAAGGAAACCGAGGCTCAAGAAGGTTAAATAAAGTATACAGGGGGTCATGGGTAATAAGTGGTCACAAAATTCTAACTGAGACCTACAGTGTGAGGAAGCCCAGTCCTTTCCCAATGTACCTTGCTGACCCTCTGCCTTCATCTTCCACTTCATTGTTGCTCTGTATTTGCTTAATGACCCTACCCACTGTGGATCCACAAAATCCACTCATACCACTTTTCTCTCCCTCATTGTAGCTAGTATCCGATTCTGACACATGCTTTTGTTCCACAAAGTGTGACTTCAGCTTCAAACTGTTCCTCTTTGCCAGGAACCTGAATGAACCATCCAATGCTTAGTTGAGTTCCTTTCTTTTCTCAGCTATATCAATCATCAAATATTTCTAATAACACACTCTGGGTTTTCACACTTGCATGTCTGTGTTTGTGCTATTCTTTGACTTTGGAATTCCTTGCCCATAATTCTCTGCTTGTACAAATCTTTTCTCTTTTCAAAAATCATATTCAGGTTTTGGTTGCAAATGAGAAAACATGCTAGTTTTGTTTTAGCAGACAGGTAACCTATAAAGGATATCAGGTACTCACAGAAACTCTGGAAGGGCCAGAGCACTTGATTTGAGGGCCATTCTGCAGGGCCTGAGTAGACCACACTGCTTCCATGGGATACAGATTGCACAGTTTCCAGGTTTGACATGAAGGGGTGCAAGACCCTCTCTTGTGGTTGTACTGGAAGCTGGGTGTCTACCACTGCTCTCATCAGGACCCGCTATATCAGTGAATTGTTTATATTGTGAGTTTCCAAGTCATGTCTTTCGTGGTTATATAGAACTGGCAGAGCCTAGGTAACATGTCTGTTCTGTAGCTGCAAGGGAGGCTGGAAAAGGTGTTTTGGCCTCTATCCTAAGGAGTCGTAGACTTGTAAAGTGGGGTAGTCTCTCAAAACAGGAAGAATATTAAAAAAGAAGAGATCCAAACAAGAATGATAAATTTTTATAACACTGGGGTCCTGCTCAAAAATCTCCTTATCTGGGAAACCTTCTCTAAAACTACAAAAAGAATTAAGCTCTCTTCGCTCTATCCCTCTGTTATACACTATTTGCATATCTGTTCAATGACTATAACTGTAACAGATGTGATTCAGACTCCTCTCAAATCTCCTTGCTTTTACTTACCTTTACTTTTTCTCTTTTTAACTTTTTATTTGTTTAGCCCATAGTCCATGTATAATGCTCATTCCTCTATATATACTCTTGGTTCCCTTGCCTCCTTTTCCTTTATATGCTCATCTGGCAAAACCCTAGTTCTGAATACAGCCTAATCTCCTCGTGCTTGTACCCACTGATAACTACACAGCCAGATGACTGTTCCCACTTTACGTGCAGGACCACTTATCTCAGCCTCAGATGATGCCTGTCAATCATACTATAGTTCCCCAGTCTATTAACTCTCCATGCATCTAATTGTTTTATACTTTCTCCTTCCCCTCAACCTCCATTACCCCTTGCTGCACCCTCACTCTCAGCAGATGACCCTGCTCCCATCTTCACTGAGAGAAGAGAAAAGAACTGCTATTGGATCTCATTCCCACATTTGCCCCTAACCTTCCTGTGCTCACTATATTATCCCTTGCTATGTAAAAAATGACTCCTCCTAAACTTAGTGCCTTAAATGATATTTATTGTCTCCCAGTTTCTGTGGGTTAGGAACCTTGGCACAGGTGAACTGGTCCTGTGGCTCTGGGTCTCTGCTATCTTCCTGTCATAGGTGAGCGCTAGTATACCTTGATCAGTAAATGGTAAGAAGGGATGCCCTGGCCCCAAGGACAAGTATTGTGAGTAATAATAAGCTGGGTGAGAAAGGTCACACACACTCTCATCTTCCCACAGAACACACGTTGGACAAAATATGTTTTGCACTATCAGTGATCATGAAACACTCTGAAGTTAAGCTGTATTGTCCTTGAATATCTTAATGGTGCTGAACTACCTAATAGACATCTGGGAAAAAAAGAAGTGAAATTCTTGCCTTGTCTGAGACCAAAATAATTTGCAGATGAATCAATGATTTAACTGTACAGAAAAGAAAGCATAAAGTGCAAGAAAGAAAACAGGAAATAATTTTTCTTATCTCACAATAGGACTTTTCCGAGTAGAGTACAAAACCCAGAAGTCATACAAAATAAATTTGATTCTATAATGAAAGTATCTACACAGTGAGAAAACTAATAAACAAAATGAAGTGATAAACTACAAACTAGAAAAATAGTTACAAGTCATATCATAGAAAAGGGATATATATATTATAAAATTTATATAAAATTCATAATCTTAAAACACATGATAAATCAATAAGTAAAAGGTCAGAAATCTAATCACAGAAACAGGCAAAGGATATGGACAATTGGAAGGATGTTCAAATTCACTCAATTGGAAAAATGCAAATAAGAGCTACAATGAATACATGTACTTTGTGTTAGATGTCATGCTTTACATATATTTTATATAAACACATTTATATATTATGGAAATAAGTACAAGAATATTCATAGCAGAGCTTGGCATATGACAAGCACTGGGTAAGTGTTGGTTAGATAAATAAATGAGTGGCAAAGATTGGAAACAACCTGTTAGCCCCCACTAGGAACCCAATTAAATAAAATATAGTGCAGTTAAAAGAACAATGCATTGAAGGTACTGATGCAATAGTCCCCAGGATTAATAGCTAAGTGAGAAAGAAAGATGCAGAAAAGCATGTATAGCATGCATATCTATTGCATGATGTAAGGTACATATGTGCACATGCATGGCTGAGCTCTGGAGGGACTCACAGGCACCAATCAGGAGGCCATCTCCTGAGAAGAGGGCTCGGCAGCTGGGTGACAGAGGCAGAATGCAGAACACTTTTTACTGTATTAACCTCCTCCCTTTTGGTTTTATGTGTACATCTGTTACTTATTTAAATAAATGAGGAAAAAAGTGAAATAGTGAAGATTTAAAAATAACTAAAAATACTCTATAAGCAGCAGTCTATAAAAGTATAGCATTACAGAATGAGCTGTTACTGACCGACTGCATTGAAAAGAATAGTGGTTTTACATGCACAACATAGACATGGCCCAGGGATGTTACTATGGCATAGAGGCCAGATATTTTGGATCCATCTCTTGCTTTTGACTTTGACTGGTAGTGCTTGGGGCAAGTGACTTAAGCCAGTTAAGTC
This sequence comes from Tonatia bakeri, assembly GCA_004024845.1. NCBI lineage: Eukaryota > Metazoa > Chordata > Mammalia > Chiroptera > Phyllostomidae > Tonatia > Tonatia bakeri. The sequence goes on along the minus strand of PVIA01003241.1, from coordinate 155,671 downwards.
TGGATCACAGTACTTAATGATCAACCTCAGTGCTGCATTGTGAAAACTACTCACCTGATGCTGGTGAAATGCTTTGAAGGCACAAAGTTTCAGGGTGCAAGGCCAAGCCTGTTCAGAACTGTGTGGTGTCATAGGAACTGAGACTCTGGAGTTAAAACTTTGAAGGGATTTCCAGTCACTAGGTTCTTAAACAAATATTTTTTAAAGTGCTAGTGTGTCCAGAAGTTTCTTAAATGTGTGTGCCCAGAGAATCAGCCTATGTTAGTTGAGTTGTACTTTCCTACATCACTGCTGGTGGTCTAGTGAGTAAATTTCCAATGTGATGATTTCAGAAAAATGGCATTTTGTCAGAGAAGAGAAGTGAGGCTTAAGATATTATCGTAGTGTACAGTTCAATAAGGAAATTACATAGTATTTAGAAAATTATAGTGAGTTTGAGGCTAGTGTTGGTTTTTTAAATTAGTCTATAAAAATATAGCATCCCAAAGGAGAAGTGTATTGTCTAAGAAAAGAAGACCAGTGGAAATGAGAATGTTGGTGGATAACTCTCCATGGGTCTCTGACACTCCTGCACATCTTTAAACAATGCACCAATGACCCATTTTTCTGGAGAAATTTTTCCAGGATTTTGTATAGTTAACATCCTTGGAAAGTAAAATTAGAGTCTTCCTCCAGAGCAAATGGCAGGTTTGCTTACTGTACTTTGTGAAAGATCTAAGTTCCTTAAGTTCCAGGCTCTTCTCCTGTAATGCAAGACTCTGCATGGGCAGGTATCATCCAGTCCTTTCCATATCACCTGTGGTCATTGGGGTTTGGTGAACTTCTGCAAAAATGCTGACACTTTGGCTACTGTGATTGCTGTGAGTAAAAACCATTCCTTTGTCTTTGATCCAAAAGTCTTGCATCTTCTACCAGTGCACAAGAAACTGTGGCTAGGTCACTTCTCAGTTTGCAAGTGAAGCAAAATCTCAAACTCTTCACAGTTCCTAAGAGAGAAGCATTCTATAGGTCACTGCTATGTGATAGAAACGTAATGCAAGACATTCATGTGAGCCATATACATAATTGGAAATTTTACAGAAGCCACATTAAAAAGCTGAAACAGGTAAGTTAATTTTAATAATGTATTTTATTTAAGTCAATATACCTAAAGTATTATCTCAATGTGTAATTAATATAAAAATTATGAATGTGCTAGTTTATCATCTTTAGTACCAAGTCTTCAAACTCTGGGTGTTGTTTACATGTACAGAACATCTCCGTTCGAAAGAGTGACATTTCAAGTGCTCCAGAGCCACAGAGCGGCCGCCATTTTGGACAGTGCAACTCTGGCCTGGAAAATACGGTAAAATGAAACTAAAAGTTTTCAAGCCTGACATAGCTTTTCCTTTAAAAAAAAAATAATGAGATCCAGAATGTCAGTGATGTCACTCACCGGGCATGTCGCTCTGGAGAATCTGTGTCCTGTCCTGCTCGTTCCAAAATTCAAGCCTGGCGGACCAGTTGGGAAATCCTCCATGCGTTACTTAATCCTCGTGCATCCTTGAAGGTACATTAGGGACTGTTGGCTCTGCAGCTGCTGTAATAAGACAGGAATGTAGGGCAAGAGTTACTAGAGACAAATTTGATAGCAGTCCATCAAGCCATGCCTTGTCCCCAGGTAGCCAGAAACTGAAATTTAAAGATACCTTAACTTTTCCTTCTCATTTTCTCCTTTGAGAGGTTTATCCCAGCTGGAGGAGAGGAGAAATTTCAACCTCAGCTCTTGTGATTTTACTATTTGAGTAGGAGCTGGGTACAACCCAGTTTCGATGAAGGAAAAGTGAGTGACTTCAGCCAGGCACACTGCCTCTACTCACTTGCCCGCCCTTGCTCACAAGGTTCCCGTGAGGTCACATGGGACACCAGCAGCGATGGGCCGTTGACGAGGGGAGAGAGTGCCCGAGATGTAAGATGCAATGAAAATGAATATAATGATCTGTCCTTACTATGATTTTTTCTAAACAGCATTCTTCAGACCTCAGAATTCTGCTTGGGTTGGATTATGGTGAAGTAAATAATTGCCAAAACTTTTTGTCATGTGGGGTTGAGGAAATGTTAATCCAAATGATACTAAGTTTGAAAAACAAGAAATGTGAGTTTACAGGATCATGTACAGTGCTCCTCATGTATCCTCATATCCTCTGTAGATGACAAAATGTGGAAACTGAAGAAATTTTTTTTTACTTCTCTAATCTCACAAAATCCAATGCTCGAGGAAAGGACTCTAAAATAAAAATATTACAATACAAGACTTCATTTAAAATGTATACAACAGAATCCTTTCCGAGACAAGTTTTGCACAGGGAGCAGACAATCCAATTTACTAAAGCAATCAGTCGATCAAATCACCCAATTTCTCTGTGAGGGTTTTATAACATGAGGACTGGATAAGTCACACAATGACATAAAACAGCCAAGTGTGGCTGGATACCCTGGAGAACAAATATCAGTCCTCAGAACCCAGACCCAGACTCCACAGGCCTCCCCACGTGTCTCTGGAAGAGCCAGTCCTGAGCCCAGGCTGAGCACTGGGGGAGACTCACCTCCACGTCCAGCTTCCACCCGCTGATGACTTACTGTCGCCCTGTTACTCTGTTCTGTGATGCGAAGCTGGCACTTAGTCTGAGACCTTCCCAGAGGTTCTGCCCTCCCTCATAGCTCTCTGAAAGAACTACTACCAAGTTGCCCCAGTGACATTCTGTGTCCTCTTCCGTGTCTGCCCTTCTCTTTCACCCAGCACCCCGACTTCCAACCCTCTTCCCAAGGTGCTTCCTGATTCTTCACCTGCCACAGGTCTCAGAAGCACCACACTTTGGGTTTCATGCCCAGGCTTTGGCCAGATCCTTCCCTGGTTCCGGACCTACCACACATCTTGTCTCCTGATCCCTTCCCAGTTGAGCCTGCCCCGCTTCTGCGTCTTTAGCTGAGAGGTGCCTCACCCCACTTCACCTGACACTTGGGAACTCTTTCAGGCAGCCCTGGACTGTGCTGGCAGTCGTTCATTCCTTGTACTAGACGATCTTTCTCTCTCCTCTCCTCTCCTGTCCCCTCTCCTCTCCCTCCGCCCAAATGACAGTGCGGGACAGTAAACATCCTATGGAAGTTAGACTTCATAAAACATGCTGGGTTCCAGGATGCCACCTGGCTGTGTAACCTTGATAATTACTTGGATCTGACCTTGGTTCTTCACTTGTAAATTGGAGGATGATAACATTCACTGCTTAGCTCTGCGTTTCTCATGAAAATAAAAGATGTGAGTGTGCAAGAGCCAGGCGTGAACTGGCACATGAGCCTGGTGGGTTCCAAGGACAATGAGCTGAGTGTTCTACACTCAATTGACTTTTGTTTGCCTGAACTGTCTTTTTTAAACAGAGATGTGTATCTTGTAACTCTTGCTGCATTACATTATCAAATCTTCGGCATGATATGCTTTGCCATTTGCTTTCCGTTCAGGACGGCCTTGACCCCTGCAGTCAAGTATTTCTCGGCTTGGCTGGAACGGAGCGTTCCTGTTCGAGTCATGGCACATGAACTTCCCAGAGGAGGGCTTCCAGTGCTGGGGCCCTGTTAGGTGTTTGACCAGGCCCCACATAACAACAGCCTGCTCCCGGGTGTGACAGACCTGCCTGGAAGCGCGGAAGCTAGTGGTCGGGACATTGGACAGAGGTGGGGCTGTACCCGCTGTTGGCTGCAAGGTTGTGAGCGAGCTGCTCAGCTTTTCAGCAGCAGTGTCCTTGTCAGTGTCCCGGGGTAATAAAAATGTCCACCCACAGTGTCGACAGGAGGACGCATTAGAGAGTCCACGACACGCGATTGTGTGTGTCTGACATGTGCTTAACACGTACTCGGATGGTTTTAGTATTTCCTTCCAACACTTCTGAACCTGTTCTTCATCCAGAGTGATCCTATTAAAATGTCAGTCAGGTCCTGAATGATGTCGCTCAGTGGGTTGGGCATTGTCCCGCAAACTGAAATAGGTCACCAGTTCTATTCCCAGTAAGGGCACATGCCTGGGTTGTGAACGAGGTCCCCAGTAGGGAGCCGACAAAAGGCAACCCATCGATGTTTCGCTCTGCATCAGTGTTCCTCTCTTTCTCCCTCCCTCGCCCCTCTCTAAAATTCAGTCAATAAATAGTCTTGGAAATGTCCACTAGCTCATGTCACTCTGCTGCTCGGAAGCCTCCAGCCATCCCTTGTGCTCAGTGTGGACGTCCGGATCCCAGCAGAGGCCTCCCCAGATGCCCTGTCTCCTTCCCCAGCTCGGTTTCCCTTCTGCCTTTAAAACCTCTTTAAAAAAACGTGTACGTTACTTATTTGGTGTGCTCACTCTTTATCCTCCGTGCCTCCCTGCTACACTGTAAGGTCCGCGAGGGAGGTCTGTTCCCTTAGCCTGCCCCCCTAGAAGGGTGCCCGGCTGTAACAGGTGCCGTGTGTTAAATGAATGAATGAATTTTCCGTAACCAAGATGATCTCTCTGGCTTCCCCACTCCCATATCACTGTGATGGTTCTTCTCTGATGCATCTTGATAGAGTCCAAACTGTAGTTTCCTGTCTGGGGGTTTGTCTTAGTCCCTTCACCAGAGTGTGAACTCCCCTGGGGAGGGCGGGGAACAGTGTCTTATTCCATCTGATTTACCAAAGCCTGGCGCACTGTCAGCATTAATGGTCTTATTGGGGGAAAAAACTCCGAGTTCTGGGCTATATTCTCTGTCTTCGCCCCGCTCCTCTCATGCCATTTCATTACTAATATTAAACTATATGCCCAAAATTAATTTGTTAAAGGTCTGACCTTTAGTTTTCAAAATCAAATACATTCAATAGTGTCACCTAATAAAATCCATTCATGAGTGGCCAAATTTTATTTTTTAACACAAAACACATATTTTTCGTCAGGAGAAACAAAAGCTCACACTACGACCGCCTTCTCTGATGTGGTGGTCAGTCACAGAGGGAGAGCCTGAGCATCATGCACAGGTCTGTGGCCCCATGAATTTGGTGTCAGAGGCAGCTCAGCAGGGGCCCCGCTCTTCACCTGTCCCCCCTTTTCTGCATTGCTCAGGGGAGGAGACCTAGTGCTTGCTCCCCTCCTCGACCCCAGGCCTCCCCCGTTGCTCTGGTCAGAACACGGTCTGGCTTCAGCACAGAATCAGAAGACTTGAATAGAGCCCCTTCAGACAGGAACAGACAAAAAATACAGTGATGTCTCTCTCTTCTGTATTATACAGGGAATTACAAAAATGTGCTTAATTCGACATCTCTCTGTTTGATTTGAATACTAAACGTCATCTGCTTTTAGCCTAACTCATGGCCCTGGCAACTGACGTCCATTCAAATTGAGGTTTGGGAATGTTGCTTTGGCTTGTGTGAATTTTCAAACAACATTCCTAAACTGGGTTGGGGCGAGCTGCCCACACAGATAGCACACAGATAAGCCCCCGGCCAGCACCTGTGGCACTGAAGAAAGGAAAGGGGGCCTGGCTGGCCCCTCCGACGTGGGCACAGCGAGAGTCCCTCAGGGGCATCACGGCAGCCCCTGGGGCCTCAGAAGGGTGAAGCTGTCCCCAGCATCTATCTGTTCAGCAGTGGCAGCCCTTAGTTTCTTGACTTTGAAGGCCTGTCACTTTCATTTGATGTTTCTTTTTAAAATGCTTTTATTCTCTGGAGACTCCAAATGGCCCAGGGAGGTCTGCATGCTTTTCTTTGCCCCTTAGGAGTACACTGCCCTCTGTGACACGTTCAGAGGCTCACCCGTGGAGTGGCATCCCTTTCCCAGGCTGCTGGGCAGAATGACTGGCCAGGGGATGCAGGCTTCAAAGGCCCTGATGAGCCCCCGTGGCAGGCCAGCCCCTGGAAGTGCCTCTGATGTGAACAGGCACCTGGACAAACACAGACGGTGCAGCATGGTTCTTCATCCCTGCTACGCATCTCCCTGAGCAACATCCACCAGAGCTACCTTCTCCTGCCGCACGCACGACACAAAGAGGCTTTTGTGTTGCTGGGGGCTGGGGAAAGCGGTGCGTGCGGGATCAGCAGCTTCTCAGAGCCGGTCTCTCATCTTCAGATACTCTGCCAGCTGGTGCATCTGGACCTTGCTCCGTCCAGCCGGGGTTAGCCCCTCAGCAGTCCCTCCGTTTTATGCCTGTCGCAGCTAACTCTGCCTGTCGTGGGAGGTTCTCGGACTTCCCTTCCAGCCTGCTGGGTGCCCAGGTGGGCTGCACTCTGGAGGCCGAAGAAAACCTTCCGGCAAAGGTGTGCACTGGCACCTGGATGTCAGACCGGTGGACATTTGCAGTGTCTGCGACACCGTTCCTTTTGTGGGGGTTCCATTCCCTCTATTTCCTCTGTAGAACAGCTGTCCTGAGGTCTCTGAGGCTCACTGGCTTCTTCACCCCTAGGGAACAGCAGTAAGTCCCACATGTGGCAGGCTGGCCTTGGTCGGTTATATCAGCTGCGTGGCTCATGCAGACATGCATTTCAGCAGACACACACGAACCTTCTCGTAGTGCGTTCCGAGTGCCTGTGCTTCTCTTGGCCTTCATTTCTAAGTCTCCGTGTCTTTGTCTTCATACCCAAAGGACTAGAACACAGTGCTTGTGATTAAAATGGAAGGGGTAGGGAAGTTTACAGAATGGTGGTGTCATAATCCACCATCATCTTATCGATGATGAGACCAAGGAGCAGAGAGGTGAACTGAATTGTCCCAAGTCACACGGCTGGTTAGAGGCAGGATGAGATGCAGGTCTCCTCACACCTGTTCCTCAACCCTGTACCTCTCGCCTCCACACCACTGCTGGCGCTAACTAGTCCCAGAGGCTCAGGGGAGTGAGACCCTGAAGGTATTGGTACAACTTGTTAAAGAGCACTGGGCAGCATAGGATGGGAATAAAGGATTTAAGTGGTGGAGAGGGAGGGGAGGGGCCAGAGAGGAGGAGTGTGAGAGTCAACAGTTACTGAAGGCCTACTGTGTGCCAGACACCATGCTCTGTGGTCTTGTTACTCTTTACAACATCTCTGGAAGGGAGGTGTCATAGCACAGCCAAATCTATATATTATAAACTTTACTGAAAAAAAAGTTAATTTCTTTGATTTTTTTAAAGCAAGAAATTAAAAGGAAAAAAAAGGCAACCTAAAGTTGTCGAGTTAAAGTGACTGAGTTGCCTAGGGACTGACTCACAAGGCCAGTGGGTTTACTGTGTCAACAACAGCTCAAGACAAGTTACTTGCATTCCCACGTTCTGGAGAAACTCCCTCGCTGGCCTCCAGTGCACCAAGGCGACCTGGGGCCTCCACAATTGGCAACGTTTGACTTGAGTGTCCTTTACCTCCATGGAAATGCCAGGTCCCTCCTATGGTTACAACATTGGAGAAATTTTTTTTTTTGATCCTCACCCAAGGACACTTTCTCATTGCTTTTAGACAGAGAGGAGAGGAGGGGAGGGGAGGGGAGGGGAGGGGAGGAACAATGATTGACTGCCTCCCATATGTGCCTGGAGCAGGGACCAGGGTGGACAGGCATGGCCTGCGACTCGGCCCGAGGGTCCCGGGAGCTTGGTCAGGGCAGCTCTGATTAGGATGACGTCCAGAGGCACCAAGCAGAGCCACTTCTGCGCAGGGGCTGCTGGCGAGGGTGACTCCCGGAGGGGTAGAGCAAATACTGAGGCTGAAACTGGCCATCTTGAGGGCCAAGAGGTGGCCTTCTGGTTCCATCTGCACTCGGATGGGAGCCTCATCTCCTGACCCCCATCCAAAGCTCCCTGTGCCAGCCACAGATGGCCTCGACCGTCAGTGCCCAAGGACCCGGGGGTACATTTCAGGCCCCGTGCGGCCCTCTCTGAGCCGTGATTTCCTTTGATTCCGTTGTTTTTGTTCCACGCGAGTGGGACTTCTGTTCCCATTCTGAAGGCCTCTGTTAAGTTCTATTCATGCTCAATGGCTCATTTAGTTCAGTGGGGGTTTGTGTTTTTAGAAGGTTTTCCTCTTTTAAATTCTTCTTTTTTTCTTTTCCCATTTTGAAAAAGGGGTCATAAAGAGCTTTAAGATGCCATGCATGAAAAGCTCTGGATAAATGCAGCTTGTACTGGATTGTAAAATACTGTATTGTTCTGAGTTTAATTCCTCCTGTGAGACTGGAATCGGTAATTCGCTCCTCCCGAGGCAGGAGCTGAATAGCAACAGACCTCAGACCGGACTCGGGGACAGGCGTCCGGGAGCTGCGCGGGGAAACCGGAGGTCTCCGTGAGAAACCCTCCTGTTGGTCCCGGCTTCATTTTCCTCACTTTTTAAAAAAAAAATGTAGAAACATATCTGTGCACACTGTGGGGGCTGGGGGGCGTGGGGCTGCTGGATGGCAGAAAGGTTCTCCTCTCAACCCTCCTGCTCTGAAAATTCATCCTGTCTCGTTCGTGACCGTGTGTGCTCATGTGGGGGTGTCCTCGCTCTCTGAGTCACAGAGGCTGTTTTGGCTCTGAGGGTCCCTCCTTCCTCCTGTGACACCCAGGTCCCGAGGCAGCCCATTCTCATGCCAGCAGGACCAAGTGTCCCTCGTGTCTGCCACGCTTATCTCTGCCTCCTTGTCATCGTCTGGGTTGGTCCCTTGCCTGGAGCACTGTGCTGCCCGGCTTCCGCTCTGGCAAGAGCACAACTCTCTGCCCCCTCCTCTGTAGAGCCCCATTTCCCACTCTGTTTGGCTCCATAGTCTCTGATCTCTATAGCCATCACTGTCATGATGACACATGTTAATGCTTTTGGGGCTCGGGTTTGGTGCCCAAGCTAGACTGTAACCCTCTTGAAGGCCATCTCTTTCCACAGTGTGTATATGTTATATGTGCGGTACAAAGCAAGGACTTAATCATTGTCCTAGTTTTCTCATTGATTGATTGATTGGTAGTTGGCCAGACCCCACCAGCTCAGATGCTTAGACAGTGTTTTGTCGAAGTGACTCCGTGTGTCAGCAGAGACGTCCTTCGGACTCTCCTAGGCACTCGTGCTACCCCCTCCCTCCACTGTGTCTTTGGCGTGAGAGTAAGCCTGTGTTCCAGATTTTAGTGGGAAAATCCATTCATGCCAAATGTTTTGTGAGTCTCAGTAGACTTTCACTAAATGTTTGGGGATGGTAGGAGAACACACTGGCATGGTGTCACATCTCACCATCCCCTTCCATTCATCATACAGAAAGCCCACAGGGTCCTGTGTGTGAGTCTCTGTGCCAGCAACAGCTGGGGGCCCACAACCTCCACTGGGGACTTCACTGTGGTAGATGTCTAGGAGGGCAAGAAAAAACTGAAATTTGTTGGGAAAATGAAAACAGGCACGTGAACAGCTTCTGAGTGGCATACAGGGGGTTTCAACTGCTCCGCCTCCTGCTGGAAGCAATGAACTTCTCTCCTCCATGCCTTGCTTGCAGAGTAGCCTCTAGAGCATTATCTGTGGCTTAAGGATGGAGTTGGAGTCACTCCTGTTTACCTTAAGGGACTCAGCAAAGTGTTTCTTCTAAACAAATACCATGCTTTCTCCAAGAATAATTCCAGGAAATTCTCTGTATTTTCCTTGTTCTCTTTATCCTCACAGTATCAGTATCTGGAAGGGCTGGGTCTACTGTCTCTGGACCCAGTTACTAAGTAAGTGTTCATCAGGGAGTGGAGCCTCTAACTCAGAGTCGAAGAGGTACCAGATATTTCAAAACCTCCTGCCCCTTAGTGCTGTGCGATGCGAAGGGCGAGGGCTAGGTCCCAGAAAACACTGCCAGAAGGACCCCCTGAAGGTCTGGACATGAAGAAGTAAACAATCTCCGAGACCCAGAGCTCCCCCCACCCCACCAGGAGCTGTGGTGTCCGCCACTTTGTCCCAACTTCCAGCACCTGCTTGATTCGATTCCTTTGCCCGGCTTCTTCCTGCCTCATGGAAACAGCAGTTCTCTAGTCCTGTAACTTCAGAACAGCAGAGACTTCGTGTTAAGAAAACACGGAATTGGTGCTGGGTCATCGCTGTGGAGGCTGGAACACCATTTTCCACTTGTTCTGAAAGAACCCTCTTCTCCACTCCCGCTCCCAGGCTCCTGCTGTTGTTCAGTCTTTTGTGCGGCTCCTTTGGTCCTCAGCTCCTCAGATGTGCGCACAGTTTAAATAACATTCCTTCCTGAATTTGGCCCTTCGTTTCCCCAGCTTCTGTGCTTGGGGGCTCTCCAGCCCCCACCCTGTTTCTTTCTTGCTAATGTTCTTCTCCCCATCTTTTGTGGACATGCCAATTTATTCAGCACCAGCCTCCCCCTTCCTCTCCTCACTGTTTTCCATTCCTCACACTCCTCTCAGCAGACACACACTCCCCAAATTGTGTGTGTGTGTGTGTGTGTGTGTGTGTGTGTGTGTGTGTGTTTGGGGTCTACGAGAATAACATCTATTTTTGTCCTCTATCCACGATGAGGAGGGAAAAAGTGTATCTTCCTCCTCTATAAATTCAACTAAATGTCCAGTGGGGCCAGTCTGGAAGCCAGGGGCTATTTTGTGCATAGGCTAAGGGGTGTGTGATTTGTGGGGTGTTGGGAGGGTCATTGTAGCTGTCAGTCTTGGTAGCCTGCTCTTCCGCCATTTCTCTCTTTCTCCTTCCTATTGGAACCCGAGCTCTGTTTGGGCAGCAGCTCCAGCTCAGCCAAGTGCTCCAGGGAGGTGGGCTCTATCCTCATTCTCTAGCTGCAAGAGTCCTGACTGGTTTAACTAGACTCCTGTTCCCCTTCTCAGTGATTGGTTTGGGCACGAGCATGTGAAACAAATCTATCCAATGAGAATGAAGCATAAGGGTGGGAGGGGGCATCTGGAAAAATTTACCCTCTATCTTTAAAAGATTCACTGGAAATTACAAGTCCTTCTTAAGGTCCCTGTATATAGTCTGGAGGCTGTAATGGTGAGAGCTGCAAGAGCATCTGGGAACTGTGAGAAGACAAGCCCCAGGAAAAAGGCATTCTGCCGAGACGAGTAGAAAAGAAATGTAAAAACAAGTTGATCAAAAAGGGGCCACATACTAAAACTGACAAGCTCAGGAAGGCCTGCATGGTGAGCCTTACAAACTCAGAGACCGAATGTAACCACATAGGATGCTCTGAACATTGAAATTCCTGACAAAAAGCTGGGCATCATGAATAGTCATGTCCTCCAGCTCCCTTGACAAAGGTAAATCTTTCCCGTAATGAGCCTGCCTGTTGTCTTTGGCCATCTAGGATAACATGCCTTTGAAATGTCCGAGTGATCTTTTCCAGACCCCTCACCCAATGGCACCAGACCACAGAACCCCTCATTGTTATCTTGTTTCCCGGAATACCATCTCTGAGTGCAGTAAATGTTCCTTATTAACTATCCTGTGCCCGCCAATGGGAAAGAAGTATGTATCTCTTTTGCTTTTCATCTAATCCCATGGATTTTCCCGCTTTGCTTTCTCCAGTCCTCTCACTGTCATGTGGGCTTCATGTAACCTTCCTTAATTCTCCTCCTTTGATTCTAATGTGTGAGATAAGCTGCAAAACTGTCCTTCTCCAGAGCATTTTCTTCATATATTGGGATTTTTGGTTCCTGGCAATGGTCAGTTCAACTCAAATCAATTCAAAAAAACTCTCTGCGAGTTTAGATATTTCTCATGTCAACACTTTTATGATGTTCTTGAGTGGCTGAAGCTGTCTTACTCTGGACTTCTTGTTTTTGAGAAAATAGATTTCCTCCCTTTAAGCCATTTATTTTAACATTTTCTGTTTCTTGCAACTTAACATGTCTTAAAAAAAACATAGCTTTTCTCATCCAAAATAATTGCTGCCTACATACCATCTCTGCCCTGAGTACCTTATAAATATATAATTCATAATTATAAGAGCAATAGTTATTAATTTCATATTCTTTTTCATGTGCTAGGCACTCTTCTAGGAGTTTTAAATAAAGTACAGTCATAAATAAATGTGCCACTTAGCAACAGGATATGTTCTGGGAAATGCATCTGTAGGCAATTTTGTCATTGTGCGAACATCACAGAGCACACTTAATGCAGACTGAGATGGTGTAGCCTGCTCCGCCCCTGGGCTGTATGGCCTGGCCATTGCTCCTAGGCTGCAACTCCATACAGCATGGTCTGTACTGAATGTTGTAGGCAATTCTAACATGTATTTTTTTTTAGTTTCATCTTTATTGTATTTTTCCCATTACCATGGGAAAAATAGTCCTCTTGTAACTCCCTCCTTTCAGCAATCACCCCACTGTTGTTCATGAGTCCTCTTTCCTTTTTGCTCAATCCCTGCACCCCCTAGCCTCCCCCTGCCACTAGCTGTCATCTGCTCTCTGTCTATGAGTCTGTCTCTGTTTTGCCTGTTAGTTCAGTTTGTTCATTAGATTCCACATATGAGTGAAATCATATGGTGTTTGTCTTTCTCTGACTGGCTTGTTTCACTTAGCATAATGTTCTCCAGGTCCATCCATGCTGTTGCAAAGAGTAAAATTTTCTTCTTTTGTACAGCCAAGTAGGATTCCGTTGTGTAAATGTCCCATAATTGTTTTACCCACTCTATTATTGATGGTCACTTTGGGCGTTTCCATGTCTTCGCTATTATAAATAATGCTTCAATGAACATAGGGATGCTATGTTCTTTCAAATAGTGTTTTGAATTCCTTCAGATATATTCCCAGAAGTGGGATCGCTAGGGCAAAAAGCAGATCCATTTTTAATTTTTGGAGGTATCTCCACACTGCTTCCCATAGTGGCTGCACCAGTCTGCATTCCCACCAATAATGCAAAAGGGATCCCCTTTCTCTGCATCCTCACCAGCACTTGTTCATTGATTTATCAATGATAGCCATTCTGACAGGTATGAGATGATATCTCCTTGTGGTTTTAATTTGCATTTCTCTGATGATTAGTGGCATTGAGCATCTTTTCATATGTCTATTGGCCATCTGTGTGTCCTCTTTGGCAGAGTGTCTATTCAGGTCCTAAGCCAATTTTTTAACTGGGTTGTTTGTTATTTTGGTGTTGAGTTTTGTAAGTACTTTACAAATTTTGGATATTAACCACTTATCAGATGTATTGGAGAGTGTGTTCTCCCAAACAGTGGGTTGGCTTTTTATTTTGTTGTTGTTTTCCTTTGCTGTGCAAAAACTTTTTAATTTGATGAAGTCCCATTTGTTTGTTTGTTTGTTTGTCTGCTTGTTTAGTTTCCCTTGCCTGGGGAGATAGATCTGATAAAAAATTTTATGAGAAATATCTGAGATTTTGCTGCCTATGTTTTCTTCTAGCATTTTTATGGTTTTGGGTCTAACATTTAAGTCTTTAATCCATTTTGAATTTATTCTTGTGTGTGGTGTAAGGAGGTGATCTAGTTTCATTTTTCTGCACATATCTGTCCAGTTTTCCCAACACAATGTATTGAATAAACTATCTTTAGCCCATTATTTATGCTTGCTTTCTCTGTTGAATATCAATTGACTATAAAAGTGTGGGTTTATTTGTGGGCTCTCTATTCTGTTCCATTGATCCATGTGTCTGTTTTTATGCCAGTACCATGCTGTTTTGATTACTATGGCCTTGTAATATAGTTTGATGTTAGGTAGCATGATTCTTCCAACTTTGTTCTTCTTCAATCTCAGGATTGCTGTTGCTATGCAGAGCCTTTTGTGGTTCCATATAAATTTTTGAAATATTTGTTCTAGTTCTGTGAAATACATCACTGGAATCTTGATAGGAATTTCAACATAGTACTGGAAGTCCTAACCACAGCTATCAGACAATAAGAGGAAATAAAAGCCATCCAAATTGGAAAGGAAGAATTAAAACTGTCTTTATTTGCAGATGGTGTGACACTGTACATACAGAATCCCAAAGATTCCACCAAGAAACTACTAGGACTGATAAATGAATTCAGCAAAGTAGCTGGGTACAAAATTAATATCCAGAAATCAGTTGCATTTTTATATGCCAATAATGAACTGACAGAAAGGGAAAGAAATCTCATTCACAATTGATTCAAAAAGAATCAAACACTTTGGAGTAAACCTATCCAGGGGTAAAAGACCTGTACTAGGCAAATCATACGACACTGAAGAAAGAAATTGAAAAAGATACAAATAAGTTGAAGCACATACCATGTTCATGGGTAGGAAGAATTAACATCTCAGAGTACTAAGGGGCACAGTAATTCTCGTGAGCAGGAATATTGCTTCCCCTCAGGCTGATGGCACTGGAGAGGAGTGCTTCACCTGAGAAAGGCGGCTTCTGGGCTTCTGCAGTGTGAGGAATGACCCACATAGGGATCCTGGTGGCTGTTCCTTCAGTTCTTTCACCAGAGCCACCAGCCCCAGACTCCCTTCAGGTGTCTCTAGTACCCTCTGCTGTCCCTCTGCCAGAACCCAGGGTAAGTGCTGCAAGTGAAATGTTGTGTGTTGGCCCTTTAAGAGGCTCTCTGAGTCTCCAGCCGTCTGTCCCTGGCAGACAGAAACCCTGCTGCTTTTCACAGCTGGATGTTATCTGAGTTTCTTTCCAGCTCTGGTGCTGTAGGCTGGGGAGCCCAGCTTGGGGTTTAAACCCCACACTTTTCAGGGGAACCCCGTGCCTCCACCCCAGCCACTGAAACATCCCTCCAGAACCTCAGCTGCTGCCCGTGTAGGCCCAGCCAGCCCTCTTGCGCTTCCTCTGCACTCGCTACCGGTCCTGTTGTGATGAAGTGGTTTCTTCTGTCTGTCCTTGGTTATGAGGCTTCCCTCCTGCTAGTGTTCAGTTGGTTACTCTGGATGATTTCTCCAAAATTTAGTTGCAATTCCAGATTGGTCCTGGGAGGAGGTTAGTGTAGTCTTCACTTACTCCTCCACCGTCTTGGATCTTGATAAGTATTTGTGTATCTAAACACAGAACAGGTACAGTTAACGTATGGTATAACAGATTAAAAAATGGTGTATCTGTACAGGGCGCTTACCATGAACGGAGCTTGCAGGACTGGAAGTTGCTCTGGGTGAGTCAGTGAGTGAGTGGTGAGTGAGTGTGAAGGCTCAGGACATATTGTACACTTCTGCAGACTTTATAAATACTACAGTCTTAGGCTACATGAAATTTATAAAACAACACAAGACTAAGTGTAGCATAAGAGGAAATGAGGCAACCAAAAGATAGGGGGAAACACGAATGTATGAGGCTGTTCCTGGCATAAACAGCAAACTGTTTCACAGCAAACTTTTTCAGTGGAAGTAGTATACTCTACAATAATGATAAAAATTATAGTATAGTAAGTACATAAACCAGTAACATAGCTATTTGTTATCACAATTGACTATTATGTACTATACATGATTGTATGTGCTATACTTTTATACAACTGGCCCATCAGTAGGTTTGTTGACACCAACATCACCACAGACACGTGAGTAATACATTGTGCTACAACATTGTGATGCTACAATGTCTCCGGGTGATAAGACTTTCTCAAGTCCATTATAATCTTATGGGACCACCATTGGATATGTGGTCTCACATTGATAAAAACATCTCTATGCAGCGTATAACTGAAAATTCATTTAACCCTTATAGAACTCCATAGAATAAGCACTCTTACTATCCCCTTTACAGAGTTGAAGAAACAGAGGCATAGAAAGGTTGAGAAAATTGCCAAAGATCTTGAAGCTAGTAAGAGGTAGTTGTAGGACTTGAACTTAAACTCTGGCACCAGAGTCCAGACCTCCTTTTTTTTTTTAAGATTTTATTTACTTATTTTTAGACAGAGGGAAAGGGAGGGAGAGAAACAGGGAGAAAGGAATCAATGTGTGGTAGCTTCTCACATACCCCCTACTGGGGACCTGGCCTGCAACCCAGGCATGTGCCCTGATTGGGAATTGAACCTGCAAACTCTTAGGTTCAAAACTCAATCCACTGAGCCACACCAGCCAGAGCCAGAGTCCAGACTCTTAACAATGACTCTCTCGAGTTCCATGAGTTAAGTGAACGGGAATTCTGGATTCTGGTCCCCTTGGGAGGGGCACATCTTCTCTGTCTCCACTCAGGTTCAAGTTTAGCTGCTGTGCCCTCCCTTGAGTGAGGAGTTCTCCTTATACCTTTTCATGAGTGTCTATAAAATTATAGAAAATGCAACCTAGCCTCTAGTGGCAGAAAGCAGCTTGGTATTTGGCCAGGAGTGGGGGACAGAGGAGGGAATACAAAGGGGCTTGAGGTTTGGGGGAGAGAGGGTGATGGATTTATTCATTATATTGGTTGTGGTCATAGTTTCATAGATATGCACATATATCAAACTTACCAAATTATACATTTTAAATATTGCAGGTCATTGTATGTCAATCGTACCACAATAATTCTGTTAAAAATTTTTAGATGACTGGAATCAATGTATTCAAACAGTTCTCTCTTTATTTTTTATATCTTTCTCTATTTTTAAAGTTTCCTCCAGTGAGCTTTTATGGTAGAAAATGAACATATACAGCTTTTTTTTTAAGCAAATATTATACAGGGCTAAGACAGCATGAATAATTTTACAGGAACACTGTGAGTTAAGTAGTCCTTTGTGAGCTCATCTGGGAACTAAATCACAATTTATAACAAGGCTGCTGTGAGGGAAATGTGCTTTCCATTCCAAACACTGATTTTAAATTGAACTTTCAGAATAGTTGGTTTGTTTTTCTTTTAGATCTCTCAGCAGCAGAATCCTTTGTTTCAGGTTTTATTCACAAGAGTTTCTTTTATTTTTCTTGTGGATATTTTCTTCACAGTGAGTAAAATGGCCCTTAAAAATTCAGCAATATTTGGTGTGGGAAACGCAGATGAGCACTGTGTCCAGGGAAGTTTTCCTCTTGCCCCCCCAGGAAGAGCTCGCAACGTGGTGACGGTGGGAAACAAGACTGTGAACATCACACCTTTTTCCTGCAAATGCCTTCCTTCGAGCTCATGTGGCCCTGGCTACCCAACTGCTTGGTGAATTGCTTTCTCTCCCCATACACAGTCTCCCTAAAGCCATAACCCCCAACGGGCCAGCCTTAAGTCAGGCTGCTGTTATAGGAGAGCTTCTATCCCACCACTTGCCTCTGTGGAGTCTGTCCTACTGTGCCCATCAGGCCTGAACAAACACTTGTTTTCCAGCCAAGTTCTCAACCTGAGACCTTTCTGCAGGCAATGATACACAAAGCAAAAAGCAGGGTGAAAATTTCTGAATTGGTGGGACATATTTTACTTGCAAGCAACAAAAATCAACTCTAGCTAATTTAAGAAGAAAGGGGAATTATAGTAAAGATATCAGTAACACATAGAATCTTGGGTCAGGCCAAGGAATTAATCACGCATAATGTCCAGAAAGCCACAGCGAACCTTCCCTCTATGGACACCACTGTCCCTGGCCCTGGCCTGAAGGCTGTAGACTGCACAGCCAGTGTCTCCGATACAGACCTGGGCACTGACACCAGTGGCTGCCTCTGCTGCTCCAGAGATGGAGTGGAGCCACGGCCACTGGGGCCACTTTCCCCAGAATGGGTTGGAAGTGGTCCTGCTCCTATGTGTCACCAGTTTCCAGTTCTAAATCCAGGGCAGAGACAAAACTGAGGTCTGCGCTCTCGTTGTAAAGGTGTCTGGACAGTGATTATTTGGCATACTGGTAACAGTGGAAAATTGTAGCTGTCTGACATTGTAAGTCACCCCGGCCATTCCTTTGACATTGTTTCTGTAAGTACGGACACCAACTAATATGTAGCTTGTAGGTGAAGAGCTTGTTTGTATAAGAATCCTAGGAACTAAATCAAAGGATACAAACTTTGACTTTCAGGCATCCCAGCTCCAGGAGATTTGCTGAACTTCATCGGTGGAGCTAGGATGACGTGAAGCCAGGATGACGTGAAGACAGGGTGACTAAACCAGGATGATGCACACAGGACTGTCACCTGCCTTATTGGAATGGGCTTTGCTCATCTGCACATAGAAAACTTTGCAACCTCCTCTCTGGATCTCTGTTCTGTTTCTCTCTTCCTTATAATAACATGTGCCTCCACTGAGGTGGGGAGATGGGCTTTGAGACATGAATCCCCCACCTTCCGAATATAAACCACTTTCCTTTACATCAGCACCTACCTCTTGAATATTGGCTTTTGTAGGGCAGGCACTGGACCAGCTTTTGGCTGCGTGCTCACCCTGGGGGCGGCAGGTCTCTTCTCTGTCTTGGACGCCAGGGCCGTGGTTGGGCCCTGCAAGGCTGTTTTCCTTATTACTCTCTCAGGGAAAAGGAGGCTGGGAAGTATCTTTACTGTCCAGCTGCTAAGCCTCACCAAATACGGTCTTTATGACAGGGACACAAGAGAAAATTGGTGAAACTTAGACTGTGTATCAGGCAAGAAATGGATAGTCGTGTGTGGAAACTGATGATGAATAGATATCAAGAAGTCTGCAAAAGCACTGCAATTTTATGTAAAATTAAGTTTATTTCAATGGTACACATTCTGCAAAAAGCTTAAGAAGCGAGATGAAGAACATAAACTCATCACTGTGTAGCCCAGACTAAGGAACTGGGGCCCACAGAGTGAGCAGCTTATTCAAGGATGTTGAGGGTGTCCTGGGGGAGTAAGGGCTAGAGCTCATGCCTCAAACATCTGTCTGAGAAACATCTCCCAAATGTGAGGTATGAAGTCACAGAATAATCTGCCTTAGAGCAACCCTGTCCATTTGCACCAAGCTATTATATGTTTCGTAAGCACGGAAGCCTGTTCCCAGGTTTTGATTTCAGCTTTGTTCTTCTTCAGTGTGTCTTGTGTTTGCACACATCCCCTACCAGTGACCTACACACACCACCTGAAAGAATGAGGGAGGTGAACCAAGCCTGAGGGCAGGAGCCCCAGGTCAGGCAAGCGCAGCAGCTCTGGCTGCGGGCAGACTCCCGAAGGGTTCTTCCCAGGTGAGCCTGTGGTGCAGTCCTGTGGGTCTTATTCACAGGGCCACGTCGACTGTGCTGAAACCGCCCCACCCCTCACAGCAAAGGTACCACCCGCGAGATTGCTGATTGCACTGTGCCCGCCGTTTGTCCAATGGTCCAGGTGTTGAGAACTCAAATGTCTGTGGGGGTCCAACAAATAACATGAGTGAAGTTGTTCAAGGCGCGACAATCGGCAGTGGTGGGAACTGTAGTAAACTGGAGATGGCAGCTGGAGAAAAATAAAGTCAGATTCCTACCTCACTTTTTTATATCCAAATAAATGGGGGGAATTGCCTCAATGGATTATATATATATTTGATCTCAATGACTCAAAGCAATAACTAAGTCTTTTTTAAAGACCTAAGAAATGAAGATGTCCACAAGCAGATAAAACCATGTTACATTTTCTTAAAAAACTGTATGTAAAGAGGATTACCTGCCATGCTTCAGGCAATGCAAAAGAAGGGCAGGAAACACAGCCAAGTACTTTGGAACAGATACAATGAACTTCAGAGTAATGGGAGGCTGACTTGACTGATTTACGAACTGAGTGGAGCCCTCATGAAGGCATGGTATCATGACTTTATTGGGATTTTTTTCTTTGTGAACCCAAAATAGTGGTGCATCCTACACTTGATGTTACCTCAGAAGTACTTAGAAGTGTTCGTGTGTGTGTGTGCATATGTCTCTGGAAGAGCCTGTGAGAGGGAACGCCTTGGGGGAAGCAGTGATCAGGGCTTGGGCGACAGTGTGCTTAAACCGTTTTGTAGCTTTTGAATTTTGTACCAGATACAAATGTTATTGACTCAAAAACTTAAAACAGAGTAATTTTTTAAAAATGGTAGCTCTCTATGTGCTAATGTGGAGTGAAACCCAAGATATAGTGTTAAATTAAAAAATACAGTAAGTAGATACATAAAGGAGTTCCAATCCCAGGCCCAATGTCTCAGAGCTTCTAATTTTTCAAGGAAAGCTTGGAGTCTCAATTTTGTGTGAAATTTCCTAATTTTTTGAGTTGACAAGCAATTCAAACTCTTCGACACATGCGTAAGATGATCAAACCCCTCTGTGAGTGGTGTGGGGTCCTCGCACTGCCACTCCAGGACGTGCAGTTGTTCCTGATGGTGGCCCTGCCGCAGGTGGTCGTGCAGGTGGTTTGGGGCACCTGCCCAGGAGGTGAGCGGGCTCCAGCCTCGTTCCCTTGTCTCTGAGCCACGGGGCCTGGCACAGGGCTGTGAGTCAGGGTATGGGCACCGAGGGTACAGAGGGGCCTATCCTCTGCTTGCCAAGCATTGCACCAAAGTCACTTATCAGGGTGCCTTTTTCCAACTCAAGTCAAGGTGGTCTACAGATTAGTGATGGCCCTGCCTGATGATGGAGAAGAGATTTTTTTTTGTGATGAAAATTAAATGCAGATTTTTTTTTGTCTTAATGGATTCTTCCTCACCCTCTTGGCTTAAGAACTTTTTGATCAGAAAGATCTGCTCTCGGAGGGCCAGGTGGAGTGCGTTCCACTTGGCTGCACAGACGCTGAGTCCGGTGCGGTCTTGGATCTTTTGGGACTGACGAAGTCAGACGTGGCAGGTTGTCAAGGAAACACTTCTTTTTGCCTTGTTTGGTGAAAAAAAATCTGCCAAAGCTTTTGTACTTATCACTCCCTTCTGTAGTTGAACACATAGCCCATGGCTGTCAGCTGTACCCGCTCACCTACCCACAAACCAGCCCATCACATTGAAGAGAAAGGAAATCAAGTTAAATCAGGAGGGATGCTTGTTGTCCTGAGAATTTGCTGAGATACTGCACTCAGGGTGCATAGCACAGTGATGGCACCTAGTGAATTCGCAGCGAGTGGGCGCTTACTTTTGAAAATAAATGGAGATAGAGAATTCATATGTTCTTTTGCAATAGAGTATCAAAGCCCTAAGCTGCCACTCTTGACACCCCCAAAACACTGGTGACTACCAGTTACAGATTCACTTACATTTGGAGGCTTCAGTCTAAAATGCCCTTTGTCAGCCCAGGGAAGCAGGAGAGGAGGCTGAGGGGAAATGGGAGACAGAAAAGTCACTCTTGCCCACTGGCTTTTTGAAAATCTCTACTCAAAAATGTCAACTCTCCCTAAGATTTGCCCAGATTGCTAAGCAACTGGCTGTTGTCTGAGTTGGGACCTTGACTGTGATTTGAAACAAAGCAATCCACAGCTTTTTCGTGCACTGCACCCCCTACCCCAACCCCATTCCCACCACACTGATGGGGTAGAAACCAATCTGCAAAGTAGCATAACGGTTTCCAGTCTAGGCCTGTTTCTTCATAGGAAAATAGTGATGATTAAAACAAGGAGGATGATGGTAACTGTCTCATCAGGTCGTTTTCAGGATTAAATGAGGTAGTATCTCTGAAGGGCTTGGCACAGTGGCTGGCATACGGGGGTGTTCAGTTAGTATTAGCTGTGATTAGCACTGGAAGGCAGGACCGTGAACTTCCTTCATTCATTGCACACTTACCAAGTGCCGTCTGCTGCTCTCTGCCAGGCACTGTGCTAGACGCACACTCACAGACAGGGCCCTTGGATTGTCTGTGGTCTCATGGAGCAACAGGTTAGGATGGGGGAAAGACAGGTCACAGGGCTGTGTGGTGAGCGGCATCTCGAGGCAGCAGGAGTATGACTGGACTGTGGGGATTTGGTGTTCTGCCCAGCGTACTAGATTCTTGTTGTTACGTGTACTATAGCTTGAATTGCATCTTCCAAATGGGGCCGTGTGGAATCAGTAATTCAGTCATTTTAACAAAGCAATGACTCATAGAATAAAAGGAATCTTGAGCTCACCCAATTCATTCCTTCCACCAGTCTTCAAGAAGGTCAATGCCCAAACAATCCATAATACCCAGTTTTTCCCTTTTCCACACTGGGCCCTTTGTGGAAGACACTTACTGGTCTCTCTGGAGAGGTACCTATTTAAGAGCCTTCCAGTGAAGGCTACTTCTTTCTCATATACTGCAATTCGATTTTTGCACAGTAAATCAAGCAAATTTTCTCTTAATGAAGGGAAGTGAGCCAGGCAGAATTTCTAGGCCACGGGTCACTCACCTCCCTTCTCACTCCTGCCAAATCTATCCTTGAGAGTGGTCTTGGCTGTATTCTGATTTCTCATGGTAGGAGGCCTTAGACTGCCATCCCGCTGCATTCCTCAGGGAGCATAGTCAGCAAAAGGCCTTCCCAAGATTCGATGGTTAAACTTGAGTAATCCTGGAGGCACGCTTCAGTGTTCCAGAAGTTTTGGGAGTGTGCACTGCCTGCACTGGACTCTGGAGTACATCTGTCTTGCTTTCTACAGCGGTTTCTACGGCATAAGTAGGGCGGCACCTGCAGGAGTTGAGGGCCACAAGGTTCAGGGGGCCCTAACTCACCTGTCTCTTCCTCAGTAAAGAAGTTCATTTCATTTTAGCCAACATGAATTGGGAGCCTCCTGTGTGCCCAGACCTGGGCCAGCACATGACTATTTGGAAGATCATAGAGTTCCGTAGGTCTGCAGGTACTAATGAAGTGAAACCTGCAAAATGCACAGGTGTATTTATTTGCTAGATACAAATTATTGAGACTTAAATGAGCTTGGAGTTGGCAGAGAACTTAGGAATTCTCTAGTACTCAAGTGAAGGGTCCCTTCTCCATAATTCCTAGTATCTGACTATTCCACTTGAGAGTGCATACCACTCAGGAGGGAGACATCACTCCTTCCAATGGACAGTGTTCCCCCTGCCACTCAGAGCTTTTGACATTAGGATCTCTGAGGTTAAAGTGAAGAAATATGTGTGTTTCACATGTGTCAGAGGGCATTGCTATGTAGAAGCTGAGTTGAGAAACTTTTGAATTAGGGGATTTTCCCCTCTAGTTCAACTAGTTCCCACAATGCAACTGTTTGTGGCTGAGAATAAATGACAGGTCTGCGACCTGTCATTCCCACTGGACTATCTTGTGGCCTTCCATAGCTCATGAAGTTCCTGGTGCCTGTGACAAAGCCCAGAGAGCCAGCTCTGCAAATGTCCCTGCAGCTCTAAGGCACCCGCGCCCTGAGTTACGAGTCCCAGTGTTCACAGGTAAGTCTATAATCTCCATCTGTAAACGCTCACCCCTGCCACACAGAGCCAGAGGCGCTCTGAGCAGCCTTCTGTTTCTGCCCCGCTGCTGGAATTACTCATGGCAGCTTTATGAGTTTTACTATCTGGTAAAGTTTTATGCTTTTTTTTTCTTTTTTCTTAATAATTTTGAGGGAGGAATTCTTTGACCACAGTACACAAACGCCACCTTCAGGAAGGAACGGTAACATTTTTGTTAAGCCTCAAGGAACATAGTTTCTTTCCCTTTATGAGACCTTTCAAGAGTCTTCAGATCAACGTACAGTTTCTGTTTTTATGAAGCTTTATTCCAGGTTTTTAAGAAATATACTCTTATAGAGCAGTTTTAGGATCACAGAACGATTGAGCAGAAAGTGCAGATTTCCCATGTGTTATTCCCTGCATCGTGAATGCACAATACCCCCCACCAGCGTGGCGAGATGGTCCAGATGGACCTTCATTATCTCCCAAACTCCGTAGTTTACACGATGGTTCACTTTTGGTGCTGTACATTCCGTGAGTTTGAACAAATGTAATGTATAATGTGTAATGTGTCCCCGATCACAGTATCATATAAAATAATCTCACTGCCTTTAAAACCCCGTGTTCCACCCCCCTCTCCCCTCCAACCCCTGCCAGTCACTGATCCTTTTACTCTTTGTATACTTTCACAGAACATCGTATAGTTGAATCATATTGTATTTCAACTTTTCAGGCTGGCTCTTTCACTTAGTGATACGCATTTAAGGTTCCTCAATGTCTTCTCATGGCTGGAGAGCTCGTTTTGTTTAGCGCTGAGTAGCATTCCAGTGTCTGGCTATCATCCAGTTTATTCATTCACCAACAGAAGAACATCTTGGTTGTGTCCGAGTTTTGGCAATAATGAATAAAGCTGCAATAAACATCAGTGTGTAGGTTTATGAGTGGACATAAGTTTTCAACACCTTTGGGTAAATATCAAGGAGAAGTATTGCTGGATGATGTAAAAGTATGTTCACTTTTGTAAGAAACCTCAAACTATCTTTCAAAGTAACTATCCTATTTCCCATTCCCGTTAACAATGAGTGAGAGCTCCTATTGCTCCACATTCTCTTGAGCATTTGGATTGTCATTATTTTGAACGTTAGCCATACTAATAGGCATATAGTGGTATCTCACTGCTGTTTTAATTTGCAATTCCCCAGTGACATATAATGTAGAGTATCTTTTCATATACTTACTGGTCATATCTTCTTTGGTGAGATATCTCTTCAGGTCTTTTGCTTATTTTTAAATGGGTTTTTCCTTTTGCATTGTTGAGCTTTAAGCACTCCCTGTATAGTTTGAACAACAGCCTCATATCAGATGTCTTTTACAAATATTTTCTTCCAGCCTGTGGCTTGTCTTTCATTCTCTTGACAGTGTCTTTTGCAGAGTGAAGTTTTTTAATTTTAACAAAGTCCTCTTTGTCATGTTTCTTTCATGGAGTGTGCTTTTGGTGTTGTATCGAAGAAGTCATCACCATACCCAAGACCATGTACACTTTCTCCTAAGTTATCTTCTAGGAGTTTTATGGTTTTGCATTTTACATTTAGTTCTATGAGCCATTTTGAGTTAATTTTTGTGAAGGGTGTAAGGCCTGTATCTAAATCCATTTTTTTTTTTGCATGTGGATAGTCACATGTTCCAGTTCCATTTGTTTTAAAGACTATTTTTTCATTGTATTGTCTGTGCTGCTTTGTGAAAGATCAGTTCATTGTGCTTATGTGGGTCTATATCCGGGCTCTCTGTTCTATTTCATTGATCTATGTGCCTTTAATTTTTTTTTTTGCCAATATCACACACTGTCTTGATTACTGTAGCTTTATAGTAAGTCTTGATTTTTGGTAGTGGAAATTCCCTGACTTTGTTCTACAACATTCTGGATCTTTTGCTATACCACACAAATTTTAGAATCAGTTTGCTAATACCAACATAGTAACTATTTGGGATTTTGATCAAATTGTATTAAGTCTATAAATCAAATTGGGAAGAGCTGATGTCTTGGCATAGATAATCTTTCTATCTATGAACATGGAACATCTCTCCATTTATTTTGTTCTTGATTTCTTTCATCAGAGTTTTGTGGTTTTTGTTGTATAGATCTTGTATAATTTTATTTAACTTTATCCCTAAGTGTTTTGTTTGCTAATGTAAATGGTATTGTGTCTTTAAATTCAAATGCCATTTGTTTATTGCTGGTCTATAGGAAATCAACTGAAATTTGTATATTAACTTTGTATCTTACAACCTTTCTATCATTGTTTATTAGTTTCAGGTGTTTTTGTTGATTCTTTCAGATTTCCTGCATAGAAGATCATATTATCTGTGAACAAAGACAGTTTTGTTTTTTATTTCTAAATTTGTATATCTTTTATTACCTTTTCTTGTCTCATTGCATTAGCTAGGACTGCCAGGACAATATTGCAAATACGTGGTATAAAGGAACATTCTTGCCTTATTCCTGATCTCAGTGGGAAAGCTTCTAGTCTCACCACTAAGTATGATATTAGCTTGTAGGAGATCGTTCTGCATGGCATGGGCCCAGCTCCCACTCAGCAATGCACAGGACCCACGCCCACGGATAGGTTCTCCCGTGGGGAATCAGGCCTGCAATGTGCCTAGGCCACTTTGAATCTTGTTCTTGCTAAAAAACTCCCTCACCCTGAATTGAGGACATTTACTGCAGAGTAACTTCCTAAAAACCATGCTAAACCTTCCAAGGATGAGTGTAACCGGTTCAACCACTTTTGCCTTTTCATTTGCAAATATCCCTCTTCTGTGATGTGATTAGCAGCATTGGCTCCTTTGTTTTTTGTAAAAGGTAACCACCTAAAGCCAACCTGTGCATAGTAAATGAGGGCCATCATGTACTGTGCCCAGAAAAAGAAATAAGGGCCTGTCATGGTGGAGGCCACGGCTTTTGCTCCTCTTGAGAGTGAAGCCTCCTGCCCTTTTCTTCCGCAGGACTCATTAGTCCATGTGAATGTCTCTCCCCATCCACAATGTCTCGGACCCCATGAGCTGGGGCCTGCATCATTAGCTATAGGTTTTTTGTAGATGTTCATACAGTTCATTTTAATCCATTATATGCATCTTAGGTATTTTGAAATATTACTCAAAAATGGAAGCAATGGGCACTAAGGCAACATCAAACTATGAAAGCAGGTTTGCTCCAAATAGTTAAGAGTACTTTAAATCAGTTGGTTAGAGAAAATTATTTATAAGCAGTTTCACATTAAAATCCAGAAAACATGCATTTAACTGTCTGGTCACTTCATTTCAGTCTTGGATTGTAAAGACATTTACCTGAAAAGAAAAACTAATGTGTTGATTTCTCCTTAGTCTATGTGTTGTTAAATGAATTTTTTCCTAACTGGCTATAATTAAGTATTATGGATCCTACACTATAGTCTATATTTTGTTTACTCTAGTTTTGTGATGGTGTAATCATTTATTAAGTCTTTCAACATTTCTTTGTGTGACAACTGCTGTAGCAAAAACCCAAAGTTTAAGTCACAGTTTCTTCCTCCTAGGGACTTACAGATCCACTAGGGAGCTTCATGCTGGAGAGAGACGGCCAGAGACAGTGCAGCAGAGTGTAATCAATCACCACAATGAGTCATGTGGCTCTAAGTGCAAAAAGAGTCCAGAATGCAGCAGACCATGTGGATTGGAGGGGCTGTGGAAGGTCTTGGAGAGAAGGCAGTCAGAGGTTGGTCCACTTGGGGTAGGTTGGATTGCAAATGTGAAAGCGAAAGAGAGGGAGAGGCATTGCTTCCAGGTATCTGGTCAGCATGAGCAAGGGCTAGAGGTTGGAAACAAGCATGACGTGAGAATAAGATCAGCATAAGCAGAGCACGGAAAGGGGTTCACATGGATGTTCATGGACAAGTATCTCCTTCAGGTGTGATTGCTCATAGTTTTATTTTCTATAATGATAGGAGGGGATTTTCACACTTTTACAGAACAAAGAACTGTGATGCAGTTTCACAGGTTATGTTGCTCATTATAAATTATTGCAACTATCAGAAATGTGATAGGACAATTAAATTATCCTGCTTTTAGGGATGTTGGGACACAGTGTGTCCTTTCCCCCTTCCCCCTCTACATTTTGGAAGGCAGTGAGGGAACCAGCCTGGCAGAGCACGGGTGCCTGCATTGTAGGTGGGCTGAAGGCAGATGCCAATCATGGCTGACTTCCATTATTTGAGTCTCTCTCTGGATCCCTCTTCCTGAAAAGAGGAGGTTCTTTGCCCAGAGAATGACAACCCTTTATTATCACCATAAAGACAGAATTGGCTGCTGCATTCATAGAAAAATGCCTAGTATGCCCAAAATGAGTAACTTTAGACTTCATGCTGCTTTCTATTGAGCCCTAGTTTTCCATTCCTTTGATAACTGGACATTTCCTGCATGTATGGCTTATCATTATCAGGTTTTAATGCAAGCAAGGAGCCTGCATTACAGGACCGAGGGTACTGATGCTCAAGGCTGCCTCTGTTAACCCTCTGAGGAGTAAGATGGAGAACGCAAACGTTAATGTTGCTCTCTGGGGTCATAGGACACAGGGGTGTCAGTCATCTCATAGCTCCAGTCCTACTCTGGGGGAGTTTAGGAGTCACAGTAGCAATTACAAAAGCTATATAAAGGTCTCAATATCAACCTTCCAAAGCCAAGTATTGTGAGTTTCAAAACGGGTACAAGCATATTTCAATCTTCAAAGTGCTGACTGTTTACAAAATCTCCAACTCTGAAAGCCAGTAGTGTTATGTATATATTCTCTTAAAGAGCTTTCTTGATTAATGCAGATTCAAGATGACATTTGTTAATATATTCAACTCGTTTACTGAACATTCACTTTGCAAAAAGCTCATGCTTGGGTTAAGGGAAATGGTGGCGAACAAAACTGCTAGTCATTGCTTTCAAGGTATTTAGAGTCCGGCAGGAAAGGCCAAAAATAAACCTTAGCAATGAAATGCAGTGAGTGCTCACATGGAAAAAGTACAGGGGGAGCACCGAGCGAAAGGACCTACTCTAGTCGGTTGAATAAATAAGAAATGAGCCTGTCAACAGGAAGAGGAAGAGTGCTTCAAGAAGAGCAACACCCTAGGTAAGGACCAGCACTGCTGGAGGAGAGAGGGTGGGGGAGTGAAGTGCAAACCAAGACCAGGGGAGAGGCAGCGGGTCTAATCTTGGTGGTCCTTGGACGTCCTGTTGGTCCTGTTGAAGACTGTGGATTTTAAACAGAAGTGCAGTGGGAAGCCATTGAGGAATTTAAAGCAAAGGAGCAAAAAGTTCATATTAGAAAAAGTGCCTTGTACCCTGTACCAAAACAGAGATCAAAGGCTTATCTGCACACACTAAGCAACAGTAACTCTCAAAATTTACCCCCAATTCTGCCACACATTTAAATAGTCACCGGTTAGCATTATTTTCATTTTGGGTTAGGGTGAAATGTGGGAAAGAAAACCAAAAGTAGCATTGGTATTTGGATTCTCTAGGATCTAGAGATTTTCATGAGCGAGGATGATTCAGGGTAAGACTGATGCTTCAGGAAGGGGAGGAAACTGTTTTCATAGCTTTCAGATCAGAAAAGGTACCAGAAAATAGTCACAATATTGGATAGGTATCTTGGAGTGATTTTATTTAATTTATATTTGTCAGTACTCCTCACATTTCTTTCTTTATTTTATAATCTGGAGAAGCATCATTTTTAATTTAGAGTATAATAATAAAGTTACACTTTCCAAAAGCTTTCTCTTTTCTTTATCCTTCACCATCCTTCCATCTTTGCATAAGGTCATGGAGAAGGTGTTTTTGATTTATAATTCATTATTCAGGATCCTGGGACCCTGGAGGAAAAGCACTGGGATGTCAGACTCAGAGAGGCGATAAACTCCATCTCACCATTGATTTTTACAGCTACTGCATTTCTTCCAGCCTCTTCTTGCCCCAAGCAACATGAATAATGGATTTCTTGTCTTCTTCTGAATTTAATGTTCAGCTCCAACTGTCACTAAAGCAGGCCCATGCAACAAACATGGCTTCAGAAATCCTATGTCCTGATATATCTCAGAAAACATACTCAGATGTAAATGGCAGGGGGTGGCTGTTGTCAGGTGTGCAGCTTGATGGAATGATTCATATGACTCACCAAAGCCTCACACGAGGCTGGTGATGGACTCTCACATTTTAACAAAGAGGAAACCGAGGTCCAGAGAAGTTACACAACTTGACTGAGGCCATGTAGCTAGCTAGGAGCGGAACTGGGACTAGATTTAATGAACTTTTTTCCATCCCTGGAATACTGTTCTCACTCCACCCCATTGCCTGGGCATCCAGTGTCAGCCTGGAGAGAAGGTGGAGGGAGGAGGTGAGATGGTTGCTCAGTGAGCTCATAGCAGGGGCAAAGAAGATTAAGGAAGTCGAAGGAGTGCAGGGAGGATGGAAATCAACAGGGGAGGGGAACAGGGGGTGTGCTAACCTCAGGGCAAGGCTCAAAAAGCGCAGTGTAATCCAAATCAGGCAGGCAGGCTGCCTCGGATTGGTCCATCCGGCTGAGTTCTCCAAGCTGCCGCCCCCTGAACTGTGCCCAGCTGGCAGGATGAAAATCATTTGAAAAATATCCGGAAATTGCTACTCACCAGGGAGCATCTGTGAAAAATACTGGCCGCAAATGAGCTGGCAGGGGCTGGGGACTGCCAGTCTCCCTGCCACAGTGAGTTGTCTGAAGCGTTCTGGAGCTGTTTCCCAGATGGGTCGCTCAGCTGCTGTGAAGTGGTTGGGCCCCGTGGGCTTCTTTGCAGTATTTCTCATAATGTTCTTAAAAAGCTGTGGGTAAATCAGAGCTGTATACCCGGAATCATACTTTTCAAAGGTACTTACAGATGTTCTTGTGGTAACTCTCTAAACCGAAGGATTTCTTCAGAAATAATTTGCATTTTTGTAAATCTGGGTTTCCTAATGCAGACTCTGCCCTGGCTGGTGTAGCTCAGTGAATTGAGCACAGGCCTCACCAGTTTGACTCCCAGTCAGGGCACATGCCTGGGTTGCAGGCCATATCCCCAATATGGGGTGTGCTAGAGGCAATCATACATTGATGTATCACTCCCTCTCTTTCTCCCTCCCTTCTCCATCTCTCTAAAACAAATAAATAAAATCTTAAAAAAAAACAAAACAACCTAATGCAGACTCCAGCCAGGGTCAACATGGTGAAGAAATTCTAGGCCACTAAGATATAATCTGTATTTTTGCACATTGTTATCAGGCGTGGTAAATGAGAGACAGAGCTAGACCCTCTTCCCAGTAGCCCGGGACCCTGGGATTGCCCTACCTTGGAAATCTGCCCAGCCTCTGACAGCAATGTTTCCTCAAGAAATCAAAGCTGGGAAAACCTAACGCAACATTTTAGCTCCTCCTTTACTAACAAGTTATTCCCGACATCATTCAGTCATTTTTGTCTCCTAGACCCAAATGTCATCTTCCAAAATGCTGATGTTCTCAGCAGGATGTAACATAAATATTTCAACTGGAGTAGAGTCCAGGCTCTTTGGTCTCATCTGGGAATGAGGCTCTTGCTGACACCTAGTGACCGTTTGCTCGTTTCCCTGGTCTTTTCACCTGCTGGGTAGGATCAAGCAGTTCACCAGAACAGGGTGTTCTGAGTTTTAATGAAACAGTTGGAATTAAGGGGATAAAATGTTTGCTTACCATTTGTATTAGGGTTCTCTAGAGAAATGAAACCGATCTATCTATCTGTCTATCTATCATCTATCTATCTATCTATCTATCATAAGAACTGATAAATGTGATTATGGAGGCTAGGAAGTGCCTTAGTCTGCTGTCTGCAGCTGGAGAACCAGGAAAGCCAGTGGGATGGTGTAATTCAGTCCAAGTTCAAAGGCCTGAGAGCCAAGGGAGCCAATGGTAAATTTAGGTTGGGGTACAAATGTCTAAGAACCAGGAGCTCTGATGTCTGAGGGCAGGAGAAGATGGGTGTCCCAGCTCCAGCAAACACAGCAAATTTGCTCTTCCTCAGTCTTTTTGTTCTATTCAGGCCCTCAATGGATTTGGCCTGAATAGAAGCAAATGCATCTGCTTGGGAAGGGCAATCTTCTTTATTCAGTGTACCAACTCAAATGTTAATTAATCTCTTCCAGAAAAACCTTCACAAACCAACCAGAAATAATGTCTTACCAGCTCCCTGGGCATCCCTTAGCCCAGTCAGGTTGATGCATAAACTTTATTATCACATCATCCAAATCAAATACACAAACTATTCTGTTCAACTTCTACCCCCTAGGAGCCTGTCTGGTGATTATAGAACCCCACCAAAGCTGTTCTGGAACTGCTGTGGGGTTTGATTGCCCACTGCCAAGAAATGTGATTCCCAAGGCAGAGTCTGATGAAAAAGGAAAAGGGCTGTTTATTTAAAGGTTATGTAGATTTAGAATAATGGCAGATTTCTGCTGATAAGTCCTGCTCCCTTTAAAAACACCCCAAAATACATAGTCCTGCCTCCCTTTGCCAAACCAGGCCAGTTTGAGAACATGCCACTCAAAGGTACCATTTTCCAGAAAAGCACAAGTCCGTACCCCAGCATTCCCGGTCACAGTTCAGCTCCAAGCTCCTCTCACGAATCTGCACGGCCAGGCAGGTCCCCTGCAGCACAGCCAACTTTGTTGCCATCTTCTCCAGGCGGACTTCTCAGACTCGTGGCAGACTCACTGACTTTCAGACCTCTCGGCGGACCTCCTCACTCACTGCACACCTCATGGCTCCCTCCCCTCCTAACCTTCAGCCTACCTTAATTTAAGTGCTCAGCCTGGAACTTCCTATGTGATCTCATATCCAGCCCTTCCTCATGGTGCGTTAGCACATGCCATTTTTGTCTTTTACCCTCTTTTGGCTGCCCTCTTTGGTGGGGACAAGAGTTCCCAGTGACACAGGGGTATCAGGGTGGGCATTATGAGTCACTTCACCTCTCAGTACACAATTCGCCCTGGGCCACAGCCCTCTTCCTTTCAGGAAGGCAGGGCTATTAACCTGCCTTTTGTTATGCATTATATCTTCACCTATGTACCATCTGCTCTCCCCTTCTCCCAGTCCTGCCTGAAGACAGGATTGTGAGAGTCATTGCCCTATTTTCAGGGGACCCATGCTCTGCACTTTGCTACCATGGCTTCTATCTATTTTAAATATGTGCAAGACCCCGTAGGTGGAAAAGGAAGAGAACACAGTGATGGAAGTGACTTTGCAAACCCCATTTTAGAGAAGTTGGAAATGTCCCAGACAGGCCTCACAATGGCTCTCAGAACAGAACTCCCAAAAATTCAGGACATGATTTCTTTTAAGGCTATTGTTTTGAGGGTCCCCTTCTTCTACACTTGACCTTTCAGCCCCTCTAAGCACAGAGGATCTCTGGAGAGAGAACTGAGAATCAGGGTGAGGAGAAAGACCATTTGGGCAGCTAAGACATTTCAGAGAGGAAGAACAATGGGAAAGGGGATTTTAAATATTGCTGAGTGATAGGATTTGAATCTCTCTTAGTTTCTTTAAAAACCACAGTGGAAAAATGGAATTTCCCTTTATTACTTTTGGTTCCCAGACTATGTTTTTTTTTAAAAATTCATCTAAGGATCTTTTTGGCCATAAAGGATTTCAGGGTTGCCTTTCTTTTGGTCAAGGAGGTTGGGAGTGGGGATGGAAGGTTGTTTTGTATTTCGGAACTCTTTAAGAGATAAGATCAACCTGCAAAATCTCAGTGAAAACTCCATGGGAGACACTGAGTTTGGTGGAAATGATTTTGTCCCTTGTCAGCCAGTCCCCAGATGGGTCCAGGCCACCACCAAGATCCCCCCTTCCATCTGGTCCACCTGCTGGTGCCAGTGCCCACCAACGTTGCGAGGCCAGCTCTGCTAACTACAGAATCCCATCTTTTTTTTTTTTTTTTTTTTTTATTTATTTTTTTTTAGAATCCCATCTTTTTATTGTGGCTTTATCAATCACAATACTTTATCACTGCTAAACTCACTTGGCAAATGCCTTTGCTTTTCTTATATAAATACTGACAATTCCAATTTTAAAAATCTTTCTTCTTTGCATGAACAGACTCCAGTTGCCATCCACCAACGTGGATTGCACTAAAAGGCAACCGCTATGTCCCTGAGATGTGGCCTTGCTTTAGTCCAAGACTCCCAGGCTGGGGTACATATTAGACTCACTGAGGAAGGAAGTGCTCATGGAGAAGTAAAGATTCCAGGTTTTATCCCAGGGGTGATCTAGGAACTCTGGGGTGGGTCCAGGAGTCTGCATTCTAATGCAGACTTCAGTGATTCTGGTGCAGGTGGCTCCTGACTGCACTTTGAGAGAGGGTGATAAAGGTACTTGCCCTAGAGCCCATCTAGAAGCATCCCATGAGTCCCAGCCTCCTGTGGGCCTGCCCCTTCTTGTTCCTGGGATAAGTGAACATTTACAGGGGAATAAGCAAGGGCCAGGGGAATCTCACTGCCATGTTTTGACATATAAAAGAGCACCAGGAAAGCATCCTAAGTGGGTTCATCTCATGAGAAGCTCAAAAGACTAGATAAGGCTGTACACTTCATGGCAAAAGATCCACATCGAAAGGTTAAAGCCAGGCTTCCTTCCTGCCTTTTGGTCTTTGTGGCATGGAGAAAGAACTGCTTGGCGAGGAGAATTGTTGTCTTCATAAGCTACAGGCTGATTTTGTGGAGGGGGGTTACAGTTTTCCTATGTGGTTCCAGGGAAGAACCAGGATCAGTAGTGGAGGCTGTAGGGAAGCAGAGTTTAATTCAATAAAAGGAAGTTTATAATTAGGGATCTTGAGAATGAAGTGAGCTCCACTGTGTGGTAATGAGCACTGTACCATTTGAGAGTCAGGATAAAGAGGCTTTATGAATTAATCAACTAATGTATGTGTCCTACCTTTATGGCAATATGGGGTAGTAGAAAGAATCCTGGACTTGGAATCAAGCCTAGATTCAAATCCTGAATCCCTCACTTACGTGTGACCTTGGGGATGTAATTTCACCTTCACAGGGTTAATGTGCTAGAGGGATAACACGTGTCACATGCCTGGCACAGAGGAGGCGCTTGGTTGTATTTGCTCCCTGCCCCTTTCTTCTGTGTCCTCACTGTTTTATCATGAAAACAAGGATGAGCAGGACCCTGGGTCTCCTCTCCAGGAGCACCCCACCTAAACAAGGGAGGCAACCAGAAACACAAATTTGGCACAGAATTGCACCTGCTGTAACTTAGACCACATGCAAAGGCTGGTGGAGGCCCAGACGGCACAGGAACTTTTCCCTCTCTCCAGGGATTGGTGCCTCCTACCCGCGCAGGCTCTTGATGCAGTCGTTTGAATTTTACTGGACACAGAGAGGGCCTTTCCATCCTGGAATAGCCTCCCGACAATGGGAGATGCTAGGGGGCAAAGAAAAACTGTGCTATAAACCGAAGGTAAAATTCCCCTTTGTCCTTTGTTGCTTTGAATCTATTGACCCAGCAAACATTTTCTTGAGCACACATCTATCCTAGGCAGCTGGGGATATAGGGCTGACAGGCAGAGTCCTCGTCCACACGAGGTTCATAGTCCATGTATGGAGAAAGGCAGAGGTGGATAAATACACTCCCCGGGACCCCAGTACCCGCTCAGCCGACAACGCCTTCCCATTGTCCCACACTGTCGTCGTGTTTACCTGCGGTCAGTAAAACTTGCCTTGGCCAACATGGCTCTTCCTCTGCTGATGACTCTTCACTCACAATAGACTTCGTTTTTTCAAGTTTTAGTTCAAAAACTTTATTCCTGGAACTTTATAATAATGACATTAAAACTCTTTTGGCCACACATTTTTATTAGCAAATAATTTTTTAACTTACATATATGATGTATAGTTACAACCATTACTTGAACTAATTTCTCAAGATACACTCTACACCATGGGCAAGGCCATCATGAATAACAGTGTTTACAAATCCTTATATTAAATAATCTTCACGATTTCGATTTTAGGGTGTCCAGTTCATTACTACATATGATGAGATAGATATTTTTCCCTTGTGTTGTTGCCAAAGGGGTCCTATGAGGAGTAACTGGATGCCTGCAATTGTGCGTTTGTAGGTTTATGAGTTCGCATTATTGCAAATGTTATCTTCCACCACAGTTCATGTGAAACTCTGTTTTGTGAGGTCAAGTTTCCTCAAACAAGACAGCAACCCTTCTGGGCACGCAATAACCACAGCTCTAAAGCAGAGGAGGAAGGGGTCGCTGCCAACCCCACTGCTTTGTGGCACTTCCTCATCTCTCTCATGTGAACCTGACCTAGCCTGTGAAATATTGGTGAGGTTCATCTTTGTTCAACTTTCTGCTTTCTGCTAGATCACCGGGCGCCCCCTTGGAGGGTCTACCACACACCAGAGCCCATTCGGGCTTGGCAGCTGGCACTCCCGTCCTTTTTGTTCAAATGAATGGCCCCGCATGCTGACTATGTGGGACAGTAACTCCTTTCCTCCACAAAAGACTGTGGAGCTTGGGCATGTGTCCAACGCTCTCGATGTAGACGCGTCCCAGTGAACAATGGAAAATGTGCTGCCGTCTGCTCTTCTTGCGCCCTTTTTTATTGCAGTTTGGTTTTCAGAAAAACCACATGATGTAAAAATTAAAAACAAATGCTGTGGTTTCCAGGAGGTATTCGTAGAGAACTGAACACACACAGCACTTGTGTGTGTATGTGGTTGGGTAGAAAGGAGCGAGCTTTCTCATCATCGTGCTAGGGCCCAGTTCCATGAGAAAAACAAAAGACAAGTTTTGTATATTGATGATAAATATGATATCAAAACATCCTTTTGTGTGAAAGAAACTCTTGCCATTTAATTCTATAGACCAGAACTAAAAATCATCATTTTAGTAAAAGAGAGAAGTAGTTCTGTATTTTATTTTATCCTCTCTATTTCACCTAGTAGAGGCTTTCTTTTTAAAATGAGTTTATTTTTATCATATTTTTTTCATTATTACTTATCCCTCTTATCTCTCCACCTCCACCACACAATCCCCCATGATGACCACACCGTTGTCCATGTCCACGAGTGCTTTTTATTTTTTGCTCGATCCCCCACCTCTCACCCCTCCCCAGAGCTGCCAGCCTGCTCTCTATCCATGAGTCTGTCTCTGTTTTCCTCGTTAGTTCAGTTTGTTCCTTAGGTTCCACATATGAGTGAAATTGTACTCTAACTGGTAGAACAGGCCTTCTTACTACCTTTTGTGCCAGAAGCCCTTAGCTGCCTGGTAAAAACTATAAACTTGTTCTCAGAATAGCCTGTAAGGTATAAAATAAAATACAGGAAATATGAAAGGAAGTGAATTCTATCAAAATATTCAAAAATCAAAATATAAAAAAGCAAATTATGAAATATTAATATATGTGCTTATTTACTAACACAAATAACAAGATCTGGTGGTAGATCTGTTGTGATTTCAAAGTAATGATGAGTATAAAAATGCTTTGAGATATCTGTAATAGCTAGAATATGATTAGAAAATATCTGTAATTTCTACTGTTCACATCACTAATAATACTAGTTAATTGTCTATATTTGTCTATATTTATAATTCAAGAAAGTGCTAAATTTCAAATAGCAATTAATGGAAATAGAGGTACAAGTTTTTTTGCATTCAGTTTTATATAGCCTTGCATCCTACCCAGGTCAGGAACTCCTCACTGAAGTTCCCAGGACCCAGCCTACTGCCCCTGATGGGTACCCAGTCCTCTGAACATTGGACAAAGGGAGCTACTGCTGAGTTTCATAGTCACATACTTTCCAGGAGGTGTCAGACTTGCATTTCAGAATGCTGAAATCCAGTTGCTGCTCTAAACTTCTCAAAGTCCTGACTCAATGTTTAAGGCAGATAGTCCAGCACTCTGAGTCACTGAAAATTAGACCAAAAAAAATGCTGACTTCCAAGAGAAACAAAGAGCTTCAAGGAAATAAATTCTATAAGGACTAAGAAAGGGCTGTCTGAATTAAAATTTTTTATGGCAAAAAACATCTAAAGAAACAGTTATTTTCCTGTCTTTTCAATATAAAGACAGGCTTTGCATTGTCAGCAAGGATCAGACACTGAAATTTCTGAAAATACATCACAGTCAGCTTTCAGTTACGATGAGGAATTGCTGTCATCACAGAGAAGCCCATAGCAGAGGATCACAGGACAGAGGGGACACCGAAAACCCAGCCTATCATCTGAGGCTCTGGGACCCAGAGCAGGGGTAGATTCTTTCTTTTATCTGAGTGGCACCCGTAGAACTTCTCCAGCAAACTTTTCAAGGAAACGATTTATTGGAAATCTAGTGCATCTCGTGGGAGTGGTTTCCTAGAGAAGTCATTGTTCACATAGGGACTGCATGGGCTTCCAACACACCTAACACACGTGTTTAATTACTCAGTGGGCTTTCTTATACAGATGATCCATTACAAATGAGTAGATTCTGACTATTCGTTGGATTTTGGGGAATTCCTTCTCTTCTCCCCTGAGTTTCCTATTATAATTTCTGATGGACATTCATTAGAAAATGACCCTTGTAATAGTCTGCATTATTTTTCCCAATTATTTGCCCTCCCCAGAAAGGGTTATTGTCAAGCTTGGTGAAATGACTTGCTTTGGTTAATGAAAAATAACCAGA
This sequence comes from Tonatia bakeri, assembly GCA_004024845.1. NCBI lineage: Eukaryota > Metazoa > Chordata > Mammalia > Chiroptera > Phyllostomidae > Tonatia > Tonatia bakeri. Next base: position 117,883 of record PVIA01003241.1, on the reverse strand, counting down.
AGTTTTGGCTGCCGAGTGGTTTTGCCATCTCTTGTCGTCTTTCTTCTGCCTCAGGGATGATATGTTCTAGATCAGGACAGCGTCTTGAGCTTGCACTGCAGAAGAAAAAAACACATGGGAAAGAGTGGCAGCCGACTGGCCGAAGTACTGTAACATAAGTAAGGAAAAAGCCTTCACCGTTTTAAACTATTGGTATTTGGAAATTGGTTGTTATACAGTAAAACACACTGACATTTGATAACATAAACTTTTAACTCTTTTTTTAATTTTAATCATTGTTCAAGTACAGTTTTCTGCCTTTTATTCCCATCCCAGCCCACCTACCCATCCCTCCCCACCTCCCTTCCATTACCACCCCCTCAGTTTTTGTCCATGTGTCCTTTATATTTGTTCCTGAACTTTTAACCCTTTAATATTCAATTTTCTTCCCTGCTCTCCATGTTCAAGTAGTTATTTGACCTATAAACAAATAAAAAAATACAAGTTTACCATGGATGTCTCTATTTAACTAAAATAATTTTTTTAAAGGCAAAATGTTATCTCTACAATTCCTCTCCTCCTCCTCCTCCTCCTTTTTCTCTTCTCCTCCCACCTCCCACCTGTCAGCGCCTGATTGGCTGTGGAAGCTTTCTGGATTCATACGAGGGAGACTGTAACTATTGTATTTGGGGGCAAGTTTCTGGTTCCCAGGAAAAGCTTTGGGTCTCTTGGACTGGTCAATCACAGCCTTGTTCTTCCCTCTGGTGGAGTAAGTATAGAATGTAAAGACCAACTTTTGTTTTTCATAAAGAGACAAAGTTGCATTGGCCATGGTTGAGCATTTTGAGGCGGTCCCTATTTCACATACCTCATATCATTGACCCAAGGGTACACATAAGTACCAAGTTTTTGCTTCTGAAAATAGTTAGCTTGAGAAAATGTGTGATCCTACTTTATATAAAGTTCAAAAGAGGCAAAAGAAAATTACCCTGTAAGTCACAAGAAATGAGTGCTGGTGGGGACAGGCCTTGAGTGAGGCTCCGAGTGGTAGGTAGTGTTCTAGTTCCTGTCCTGGGTGGACAGGTGTGTGTCCGCTTTGTCATCACTCGTTTATGTTTTCTGTATTTTCCAGGTGCACGACAGGGGAGAGCAACGGGGGAGAAATTAGAACAACTATAATTGAACAACAATAAAAAAAGTTTACAAATGCAACTGCCATAGCCATAGCCTATTCAAAACATGTGAGATTCAGAGTGGCAGGCAGCTGGACCTGTGCTCAGGTACCTGCTCTCACAGGGGAGGGGCTCAGCCCTCCTCATCCCTGTCCTCTTTCTTCCATCTTGCTGATTGGAATGTGGGTGTAAAGGTGGACCAACTTGAACTAGACAAGGGAAACACCCTATGAATGGGGGGAAAAAGGATGAAAAGAGTCTAGGTTCTTGTTAACTTGGCAGAGCAGACCTGCCTTACCAGCTCTGATGTTGATATAAGAGAAAAATTAATATCTGTCTTATATTAGCCTTTGTTACATTTTCAGTCTCAGAAACATGAGGCCAAGGCTGTATCTCAGCTGGTGCAGAATCCCTCTGCCCCAGTGGTTCTCAACAGGAAAGGGGTAATTTTGTCCCCCAGAGAACATCTGGCAATAGTGTCTGGACACATTTTTTGTTATCACATTTGGGGGCACAGAGGCTGCTGCTGACAGCTAGTGTACTGAGGCCAGAAATGTTGCTACACCCCCTACAATGCACAGGATGGCCCCCGCACCCCATGAGGAAGAATTACATGATCCCAAGTGATGAAGCCCTAAAGCACCTGGATTAGTAGTGAAGAGAATCTAAGACACAGAGTGATGGGTGACAAGCCTTGGTGCCACACAGGTTATTGGGCTGGGGCAATTACCCAAGTTCCCTGATGCTCAGCTCACCATCTTCTTATTTTTAATTCTACCATTTCACCAACCCCCAAACCAGATCAATTTTATTCTCTATCTTCTGTTTATTTAATGAGAGGATGAAAAGGTAGACATAGCACTTTAAAGACTAAGGAAAAAGTCATACCCCCTTTCTACCTACAGTCCATAATATTTCATCACCAAACTTTTACTGAGTCTCTGTTTAGTACAAATCCCCAGGCTGGAGGCCAGTGTTGAATCCAGTTGGGGAATTAAGGCCTATGCCATGACTTGGAGTCCAAGCGATGCGCTAAGAGGGGCCCCATCACGTGGGGGTAGGGAAGGAGGGGAGAGAGACCATGGTAGGCTCTGGTTGGCAGAGACTTAGTGACACAGTCAGGTCTCCCAGCCCCAAGGACTTCCACCTGGCTGTGACAGGGATTCGACCTCAGACTTACTGTAGCAGCGACCTGTTTATCCCTTGCAAAGCTGCTCTGCCCCTTTTGCATATGGTTCTGGTGGGATGCCAATCACAGTCCTCCACTGGGTGTATCCTAACTTTCCCTCTGGATTCTCTCTGCACTCTGCTGTGTCCCAGAAGCCCAACTGACTGTTCCTCTCCCTATGACAAAAAAGTGTCCCTGCCCTGCCTATCCACAATCCACCTTTAGCACAAGAGTCGACCTGATAAACTCTTTCTTACTGAAGTGATAAGAGCTGCCTTGGTGAGCTGGGAAAAAAAACAAATCCACATCCAAATCCTGATTCTTTCACTGAGTCATTTAACCTCTCTGAACTGGTTTCTTCCTCCGGAAATTTGAGATGAACTTAACCCAGGAAACGGCCCTAGAATGGGAGGGACTTCAGGTTCCTGGCTGCTGGTGTTGGTGGGCGAAGATGTTTTTTCTTCGGTGGCGAGGGGAAGTCTGAGGAGGTCTTGGAAAGGCTGAGATGCAGGCCCACTTGTAGTCCCAGACCACACGCACTTCTGTGGTACCGCTGAGGAGCCTGCCATGGCTGTGAGGGCAGCAGGGATGCTGGTGGTGACAGGGGACCTGGAACACCAGCCCAGGGCCATTCCGTGCAGAGCCAGCTGGGTTCTGTACCTGCTGCTCCCCACGCCCAGTGGGAAGGGTTCTCCTGACTGTGCTTCTGGAGGGTCTCCTTGCTGTGCCCCTGTCCCCACCAGGACAGCTTCCTGCAGGGCAGCTGCAACTGCAGGGCCATGGCACAAGAGAAATTATGCTTGTAGGGGATGGGGAAGCACAGGGAGGGTCTCCTGAAATCACCATCCGTGTTGGTGCAATCAGGGGGGTCCAATCCACAACCCAGGATGGCTGTGAGTGCGGCCCAACACAAAATTGTAAATTTACTTAAAACATTATGAGATTTTTTGTGATTACATGTCACAATGTGTTATAATATGTGGCCCAAGACAACTCTTCTTCCAGTGTGGCCCAGAGATGCCAAAAGGTCAGACACTCCTGGATAAAAATACTGAGTGAAAAGGTCCAGATGTTTCCTGTAATGATTGCTGAGAGAAGAGCAGAAACTCTTCAGACCCGTTAAGAAATCCCCCAAAGATCAAGACAGTGGCACCAGTGGGACACGCAGGCATCTGTCTGCCTCTTTCCCTCTTGGTTAAATTTATCTGTGGTTCCAGTCAGGCTGTGAGTTCACCCCAGACAGATGAGTCCCCTGCAGTTCCGGTGGGTCCTTTTTCCCTCCTCGGCCACACCCACAGGGGTGTGGCTGTCTCCCTGCTCCTACAGGAAAGATGGGCACCGAAGGAGGCGTGTCATTCTTTTCATCCACACTTCTTATTATTAACTTTACTCACCTCCTTGCAGGTCTTGTAAAAAAATTTTAAACTTTAGAACAGTTTTATTTTTTATTGAATTTGTTACAGTGACGTCGGTTAAACTTATAGAGGCTTCAAGTGTACAGTCACCCACACTTATTTTGACATTTAAACTCTGCAACATTTTTTGTGGCACTGCTCCACAAATAGAATGTTAACTGTGCCCTGTTGGTGTTTCTGTTTCCCACACATGGCTCCCTAACAGGTCGTGCTCTTTCTCAATTGGAAGGTCATGTCCACAGTGGCTAACCATTCTATTCCTGTCCCATGTGTGGCTGACCATACATTGTCAGCCCTAAAGCCAGACTTTGTAATTAGCTTTGTGAGTTTGGGAACATTGCTTCTTTCTTCTGTGCCTTGATTTCATCATCTATAAATTTTTTAAGGGGGGGAGGGGCTGTTGGCGCAGGCTCTGTCTTTGGTCCTATTTTCCTCTAAGGGGTTGTAGGATTTCTATCATTCTTCATAAACTCAAGTGACCTGGGTTAATATTTTCTTAGTGTATACAAGTCAACACGTATGTTAATGTATTTTTCTAAATAACTGTTTCATATCAAGTATCACCAATAGCATCTTTGCCAGGGGAATATCAGTAGGTCAGATGGTAGGAGCAAGGCCCTGAATAGCACGTCACTGGTTACACCGTAAACTGGGGCCCCAGGAGAGCGACCTCTAGTGCTTCCAGAGAAGAACGAGGGCACGGGGAGCTGGGAGGAAAACAGAGCACACACACTGTCGCAGAGGGTGCATGAATAGGCAGCGCACGCACGCACGCACGCACGCACGCACGCACGCACATGGCTCTTCTCCAGCGTAACCCCTTCCACAGCCAAAAACACAAGCAGTGGAAGTTTCCAGCACAATGGGTGAGCCGTCTCTAGTACTTAATTCTCTGCTTCCTGAACTTCCGTGAGGCTTTATGGTATTTGCAGTCTACCTACAAACTTTGGCTTTGAAATTGTAAATTTTCCATGTCCTGTTTTCAGCTGAGGGCTCTCTTTGCTTCCTGTTGGAAAACTTCCTAATATTTAAGTCTAATTGTCCATTTGTTATTGAGACTAAAATGAGATCATTGGACGGATTTTTTAAAAATAGCTTTTTTAGAATGCTAAGGAACAGTACCGAGTGGCAAACAGCAAATGCCGTGGTTCTCTGAGGGCGGGGGTGTCGGTTCAGAAAGGAGAACATTTGATTCTGAACCAGTGAGCAGACTTGGACGAAACATTCACAGTGATCATTCAGCCTGCTTCCTTGGTGGGAAATGAAGGCTCGCTGAAGCTCCATTCATGGCTTTTTCACGTCCCTCCTTCCCAGCAAACAGCATCTTGGGAGTGGATGTGGGCTGAGCTGTGGCTCTAAGAGCTTCCAACTTCGGCTGCTACTGTCAAAGCTTCCTGACCAGAAATGGATGAGAGTCACAGTTGCCCCAATTAAAACTATTAAAAATGACAAGAATGAAATGTTTACTGTCTGCCAGTACCTTAACTTCAGAGAGGTCAGGTAGCTTGTGTGAGGCCACGTAGCCAATCAGCACAGCATCAGGCTGGAATTTGGGTCTTACCCTGGCGAGAAGCTGAATTTTTCACTTCCTGCTACACTGTCCATATAGAAGGCTTTTTTTTTTTCTTTTATAGTTATCTAGTCACAGATTTTCAATACTACCCCACTTCCCCTACTCCCCACACCACCCAGTAGGCCAAGGGTGAGGGTTAAGCCAAACAGTTTAATTTGGTTCCAAAATATTTATTGAGATCCGGCTATTTGCTGGGCACCATGTTCAGCAGTGCCATAGACACAAAGTTTATAGTGGGGAAGACAGTATTTATAACTATGATTGGACTTAGAGCTGTAAGCAAAATGTGACTGCATAACAGGGACTATAATGGGGTAAGGAAATGAAGAAATACATTCAAATGGAGTTCAGGGCTCTTTACATGGGACACCTGAGTACATTTTGAAGGATGGGTGGGACTTTAAAAAACAGAGTTGCAGGGAGAGGCTATTCTGAGTGGAAAAAACAGCAGGAGCAAATACAGCTGGATCACAGCTCAACTCTTGAGCCTACAGTGGGAACACCCTTCTCCTCGTCAGCCTCCCTGCTAGGTAAACGAGGCAGTAACCTCCAAAGCTATTAGTGCGGGGCTGCCATAGCCCAGCAAGAAAGAAAATGCAATGATTAACAGTAAAATCCAGGCTGCTGGAGTCAGGAGGACTGTCGACCTCCGAAATAAAGGTGCCCTCCGAATGGTGGGGCTCAGGGCAGACATTCCCTCTTCCCATCAAGAGCCACACTGAGGACAAACACCACCCCCGTGTTTGCCCCGTGTGACAAAACCACAGAGCCTGCAGAGGTGATGAATTGCCTGGGACTTCAGCATCACCTGTGCAGCTGAGTCAGGGCAAACAGGTTGATTGTCCACTGGACACAACTGGACCGGGTAGCAGGAACACCTGGTGTGGTGCACGGTAGTTCTGGCAGCTGTTCTCATTGGCTGGGCCCAGGAGGTACTGATTTTTGAATACCTTTGAAAGAAGGGGGCCCCTTTTAAGGGAGTCACAATGTCCCAAAGGAAAAGAACCCAGTGCAGTTAAATTTGTAGTTCCTTACTTGTAGTTCATTGCTTATATTTTTAGGCTTAAGTTGAGTGCTTCGTAAATGGCATGGAGTTCATTCCTTTAGTGCACATTTTGCTTTCTCAGATAATTTTTGTTGCCTTTATCGAATCCCAAGTTAAAGAGTCCCTTGGGAGGGAGAATAGGAATGGTATTTTCTTGTATGTGCCTTTTAGAAATCTGGACTAATTTACAAGAATGTAACAAAAGCAGTGAGCTGTGGGGTGCGGGGCAGGGGTGCCTCAGAACGTGGGAACCGGGGTGATGGCAGGGAATAGGGGTGGCTGCACGACTTTTCACAGGTTCTCTTTTATATTTGTTTATATATCTTCTTACCCATGCAAATATAATGTCTCTGAAAAAATAAGCAGGTGAATCAAGAAAAGAACTTCCAATAACTAAATGTTTAGACTATCTCCGGAAGGAGGACATTAAAGAAACTGATCTTGGGGTCACCTCTAGGGAGGACAGAATGGCTGGGGGGGGCAGGAAAAGGAAGGAGGCTTGCTTTTCACCCAATCACCTGTTGAGTGTTTTGAATTCTGTGCCACGTACATGTATTGTCTGTTCGTGAATAATAGATGGAAAAATACCAGTAACCCTAAACTAGAATGACCCTTCTGACTAATCAAATGAAGAGTTCGAAGAAAAAAGGACCAAGTAAGGAGCACCCTGGACTTTTTTTAAATTAAATGTATTGGGGTGACACTGGTTAATAGGCTCATGTAGGTTTCAAGTGTATATCTCTATGATACAAGACCTGTCCTGGGCTTTTGTAAGCCTGTTTCTCCTTACTGAAAAGACCCCCTGGCTTGAAGAAATAGCACCTCCTCTGAATGGCTGATGCCCAGATCTCTGTAATTGGAGCTTGACTTGTTTTTAGAAATGCTTTCCTTTCTGGTTTTCTAGGAAGGATCACGTCTTAAGCTTTGGTGACATTTCCACCCTAGCAAACGTAAATGTCACAGTGGGAAAATGCCAAAGCAAACAGAAATAACAACAAGAAAGCCACCCACATCCCAGATTCATTTGTTTGTTGTTTGTTTTAGGAGAAGAAGAAAAGGGCTTAGAAAAGAGTGGCCCTGTACTCTTTGCCTCTCATTTTCCGGGTCTCCCCGGCGCCCTTGTGGACATCATAAGGCATTCACGAAAAACAGTGTGCCATGGCAGAAGCTTTTCGGGGCAGGGTTCGCAGCGGAATGGAAGGGACAAAGTACAAAAGGGGGAAGGAGTACCTTGGGCCGGATCAATGGTGCTGTTCTGAGAGCAGTGGAATTAGAGGGCAGGGTTCACCCAGTGCTTCAGTCAGTGATGCAGGAAAAGCCAGTGCATGTTGGGGAGTGAGTGGGTGGTTGGTGGGGGGTTATTTGTGTGAATGGAGGGCTGTGTTTATTGACAGATGGGGATCGGGGTGGAGAAATATCTCCCATGAAAAAGCCCCTGGTCCAGGAGGGAGAAAGTGGCTGTCAGGAAACGAGTAACAATCAAAGTTGCCCTAGAACATTCTTATGCCTGAGATGAAGTTGACATGAACTTGAATATCTGAGAATATTCTATGTGTTTTTCTCAAATACTACATAGTCTTGTTGTTTAGTCCAGGAACTAAAGAAGGTAGCTAGAAATAGTGAATTATTCTAAAGGCTCAGACTTCCTAGCTGGCAGAGGAGTGCATACCTTCAGCAAAATGTGCCGGGTTCCTCTTTCAATGACTTAATTTTTTGCCTGGGAATGAGAGGAAATATCAAAACAAGCTGAGGTTGAGTGCGCTGAGATATTTCTTTTGGACTACAAAGCAACAGAGCTCTAAAACAGTTTCTATCTTGCATTTGGGGCATACACATGGTTTTGTGATTTTTTTCTCTGTGGCTGAGTCCATCAGCAAATATGAAAATGCAGCTTTTCCCTGGCCCTCATCCTGCTGAAGGAGCTCCAAAGGCAGGTGGCAGGCTTCCCCTTCTGGGTAAAGAGACAGGGCATTGAGGAGGAGAAACCTTTTGAGCCTCCACTTGCTTTGTGCCTTTGAGTCACTCACGATCCTGGCATGAGGACTGCCACCCAGAGGCCACGGGCTATGTAAGCGGGAGGATGAAAGGCCAAGACATTCAGGGTGATGAGACAAAAGGCTGGAAAGAGCCCAGGTCCCTTAGGACATTGTCGCACTGCATCCTGGGGGTTTACCCTCCCATCTGCAATTGACACTGAGAAGGCTGAGAAGGTAATGACGTTGGGTGTGAGAGAGCGTCAGGCCTCCATGTGGACCTCAGCTTCTGAAAGCTCTGAGACCTTCCTTTATAACCCCCCTTGACCCACTGCATGAATCAATTCACATTTATTGATTCATTGACTAATTAAGTGTTTAATAGACTAATGGAGAATATCCAACTTCAGCTACACCTGATAAGGAGAGTTTGGAAGGTGGTGCAGAGAAAGGAGAATGCTGTGGGATAGGAGAAGGTATAAGAACAGAGGTCCTGGAACAGGTCATTAGCGCAGCGTGTTTTGTGCAGAAGGACTAGATCATCCAAAAAGGGTTAGTGGGAGTTTGATGACTGGGAGGAACAAGCAGCTCTGCTGGCTGCCCTGCCAGCATTGGGGCCGGGGCAGCAGACCACCACCGCAGTCCTTGCACAGCGAGAAACACCGGGACAGACACGTGTTAGAGAATGCAGTCGTCAGCAGCCTGTAGGGCATGTTTAAAGAAAGACATGCAGGGCAGTCAGGAAGCTTTTAAAGTTACAGAGGAATGGATTGGGGTGGTGGTAGGGAAACAGGAGGGAAAGAAGCAAATCCTGTAAATAGTTCCACTGAAGAATCGACAGAAAGCAAGAGAAGAGAAATGCTAACGTGTGTTTGGTGCCTACTCCACGCCAAGCACATCACATACCCTGCCCCATTCAGTCCTTGTGGGTCATGTTAATATACTCACCACCCAGAGGGGAGACCAGCCTGTAAGCATGTACCGATGTTGGAGTGGCCACAGTTCTCATCGGGGTATGTGAGAAAGCTATCACCATACCCAGGGAAGAGGCAGAAGTCTGAGGACTAGATGAGTGGAAATTCAACAGACAGGAAAGTCAGGTGGGAACATTCCAGAAAGTGGATGGCATGTAGAGAGGCACTTCTTTGGCAAAATCTTTGTGTGTAGTGTCTCCTGGGGAATTCATCAGTACAAGGAGGTTCCTCTCATGGTGAGATATTTGCAGGCCAGGGAAGGGGGGCTTTCTGGTGCCTTTAAAAATACCATGTAGCTAGCTGCCCACTTGGCGTCTTTTAGGAAAGCTCTAGTTGTAGCCAGAATGGAAACATCTCCAGAGATTCCTGCTGGAAGTAACGTGTTGTGAAGTGGTGACATGAGAAGGTGGAGGAGTGTTGAAGTTTTTCCCATGTCCTTCATCTCTCCATTCCTCCCAGGATCCTCCAGGGCCTGTTTTCTCTCCCCCATCCCTCCCCTGCCTGTTCTCTCACCTCTGGGGCTACATATACTCAGAGCACAAAGAGCTAGACAGCACCCTCTACATCCCTCATCTATTCACTCTTGAGTCTGACTCTGCAGCCTCCTCCTCTGTCCCCTTCCTTAAGATCACAGACTGCCCTTCTCAGAGCTCCTTGTTGCTTTCTGACGTCTGGTCTGGGGCCCCCAGGGCTGGACATCAGAGACTTGCTACCCAAACCTCTCAGCATTCAGGACATCGTTTGCTCACTTGCTTGTTTCCTGCAATGCCCGTGGAGACAGGTGGGAGCCTTCAGATAACCCTAACCTCAGGAGGGTCATCTCAGGCTCCGGGAACAATGCTCCAGTGTCAAGAGGGGCAGGCGGGCTGCTGGTGCGCCCTCTGTCATGTCCCCTTGCTCACCTGCTTGGAGCCCCGCTCTGTGCACTTGGGAGGATGAGGGGTCTACCACATCCTCCTTTTTAGAAAGTGTTCAGAAAGTTAGCACAGGTTTCCATGCTTCTACTCTGAGTCTGCTGAAACTTCGAAACTATTCTTGAAAGCATGACAAATATTCACATTATGATCACATTACTCTTCTTTCAAATGATTTTTAAGTGGCACAGGACTCAGGGTCAGGACAGCCAGTGTCTGCAGACCTGACTTCTGGTGTGGATCCTGCTTCTTTCCGCCACTCTGTGCCCTTGAACAAGATACAAGACTCCATTGCCCTGCATCTGTCTCCCCTGGTACACCGAAGTGTGCTCCCTCTTCTCAGCGTTGCTGAGAGAACCGGACGGGCTTCCAGAGAGTACCGTGGAGGAGGTAGACGTGCCTGTCACTGGCAGCAGGACACAAGGGCGATGATGGCACAGACCGGAGCCAGATGGCTGGTTTCTCCTCTGGAAATACCCCCCAAAATCTCGGAAATCCCCTAAGCTCAGAAACCCAATGTTCCTTCATCCATGGGGCATCACACTTATTGGGGGGCATGATTGACAGGAGGGTTTTCATGGTTTCTGTCTAGCCCACCTGCTGCACGAATGTCAGTGTGCTTGTCTGCAGGGTGCTGCCCCGTCTCTCTGGGAAAAATCACATAACGTGCAGTATAAGCACGGTACTGTTTTCTCTAAAATATAAGACATTCTGAAGTGGAGACACATTTGGGCTCAAGGATTTGGGATCCAGATTGTGGGCCTTCAGAACCAAACTCATAGGGCTGCTGTGAGGGTCAGTTACATCGATTCAGATAAAGCTCTAAGCCTGGTGCCTGGCCCATTGGAGGTACTCAGCGAATAGTAGCTGCTGTACTCCTCCCTCTGTTGCTGCAACCCTAAGCTTCCTTAACACTTCCCACTGTCACTCCAGAGCTGCTTCCTTCTGTGTGGCCAGAAGCATTAATGTCTAAAATTCTGTCCTCTCAACCACTCAGCAGTCGACTCCCCCGAAGCTCCTGCTTCTCAGCTCTCCACCAAAGTGCTTTCCTGGTTTAGAATTGGGACGTGCTCCCTGTGGCCACCTCCCCTACTTCCCTCTGCTTCCTCGGCAGTTAGATGGATGGTTTGCTTGCAGGTGCAGAAGGGTGGGAGAAAGATTCAGGTAGTATCCCAGCAGCTGGTGTCAGACTGGTAGGTTACTCCGACATACTGCCCGTGGACTTTGTGGCTGGGACCCCGGATGAGCTGTGGGTGCAGCTCTGCCCCCTTAGAGGAGTTACTTCCTCCTTTCTGGACCTCAGTTCCTCATGGATTAACACATCCATCAGCCTAAGTGATGGCTGCGTGCTTCCTTGCTCCTGTAAATCCTGCCTCCTGCGATGCCACCCTATACCTGCTGTCTTTGTGCATCTTGAACTTTGTGATCACAGGACATTTGATCCTCTTTTGCCAACTCTCTGAGCACGGACACTAACATGACTATAGGAACAGGCTCTGGGTCAACCCCTGGACAAGTTCAGAGATGAATCGGACCATTTCAAGTTCATAGAGGTCCAGCCTTGGGGCTAGGGGGCTGTGCACAAGGATGCCATCCATTGAGTAACGCCGGGGCTGGGTGGCACAGTGACCAGCACTGGACACCCAGTTCATAGACAGGAAGACCCCTCTAGTGGGGAGAAGGGCTGATGGAGAAGCAGGAGAGGGACTTTGGGGAGAAGGTGGGGCTTGGGGCAGGGCTCTAGTGCAGGAGGGAGGCTGAGGGATGAGGGAGAGAGAGTAAAGAAAGGGGAAGCAAGACGGAAGCCCAGTGCCGTGGGCTGGGTCACCCAAAAGTGGGAGGAAGCGCCATGACCCTCAAAACCATGGCCCCCGGGGGTCTGGAGACTAAATGCCGCCACACTGTGGCCAGATGCTATCACATCCCAGCCTTGTCTCCCCTTTATCCTTATAAAGAGGACCCTAACTTTGTTTCAGAAACAATGTAATTGATTAACCACACTAGTAGCACCAGAGTCCCAGGGTGCTTGGTCAGATATAAATGGAAATCCCTGGGAGGGGGTGTGGGAACACTTGTAAAAGGGTGGCTTCTGCTGGTCCATGATTTTGCCCTTCATCCTTTCATTTTTGTTTCTGCCTGAAACTCAGGCAGGACGCTGAAAGAGAAACAGCTGTCTAGTGCATGTGAAGGCCAAAGCCACAAGCGAAGCTGGGTGAAGGTGAAAGCTAAAAGAAGCCTATGACCCTGATGGCAGCAGAGGTCAAAGGATGAGCGCTGGGTGGTACCGCAGCTTCTTGTCACGTGCAAAAAATAAACGCTTGTTTGGTCAGTTGACTGTGGCTGGGGTTCTGCATTTTGCAGACAAACCCAGTGATAACATGCATACTTTTCCGTGTCACTGACTGTTGTGAGGATTAGATGAGACACCTTGGGGGACTTTGAGATGAGCCCAACAGGCATCGCTGCGTACACAGGTTCCTGCCTTGGGACCTGTTCCGAGTCCTAAGCCCTACGCTGAGTGGAGACGTAAGACACTGACACACACTTCCTATCCCCAACTTGATTAAGTCCAGACTGAGAGGGGCGAGGGTGATCCTGGGGACACAAAGGGGATGTCGTAAATCCAGCTGCAGAGAAGCAGTTTAGAAAAACCTGGGAAAGCAAGGCAGAGGATGACAGATGTGGCAGCTTACTGAAAACCCATCTGCACGTGTGGAAGAATTTCTCTACTTATGTCCTCTGAGTGGTGGTTCAGTAGCACCTCCTTCACATCCAGAGGACACCATTCATTCATTCATTCATCAAATACTTTCTGGTTGCCTACATTGTGTTGGACACTGTATTAGGTGCTGGAGACACAAAGGTGGATAAAATACAGTCCTTGTATTGAGATGACCTCATACATCTTCTCTGGGTCCCAAATGTTTAGGAAATAAGGCCAAAGGATGAAGGGTACGTTTAAGTTAAATATGAAGGAAGAGCCCTGGCTGGTGTAGCTCAGTGTATTGAGCGCGGGCTGTGAACCAGGCATCGCAGGTTCGATTCCCAGTCAGGGCACATGCCTAGGTTGCAGGCCATGTCTCCCAGCAACCGCACATTGATGTTTCTCTCTCTCTCTCTCTCTCCCCCCCTCCCTTCCCTCTCTAAAAATAAATAAATAAAATCTTTAAAAAAATATGAAGGAAGAAAAAGCCATGGATGCTGAAATTGCCATCATTTTGCATCCCCTTACTGATGCTGCAAGAATAACACACACTGGGTTTGGGGAAGTGGGGGATATTTCCAATCTAGACTGAAGTGGAAAGTTACTGGTATGCTCAGAAGCAAGCTCACATAATTATGGGCTGAGGTCAGACAAACTATAGAGTTCTTAATTTCCAGTATTTCCTTGGGCTGTGAGTAAACTACCACTTGACTCAAGTGGAATGTGCTATCTTCTTAAATGGAAAATACCCAGATGGTGGAAATTTTATGTGATTTACCAATGGAAAGCTGTTGGGCCTTCAGTGATACCCACTGCACCACACTGTGTCCAGCTGACTGAAACCAGTGCGCTGCCCACTGGGTTTCACATAGTTGCTCCTGGCAGGAGGGGTGATAGGAGCTGCGGTGTAGACCGTGCTTCAGAGTACAGACTCTGGGGTGGGAAGACCTGACTTCAAATCCTAACTCTGTCCCTAACCAGCTAGTGAGAAGCCAGGTAATCCCCTGACATTACTGAGTCTCAGGTCCTTCGACAATAAACAGGATATAATAAGGCCTACCATATAGGGTTGCTATGAAGATTTAAAGTGATAGATGGTGCAAAGGCTTGACACAGAGTTAGAGCTCAAACTCCTGTCACTGTGGGGGGTGGGGGGTGAGGTGAGAAAGAGAAGGTAAGAAAAGGAACCTTTTCTCAAAGGGATCACCTGGGCTGGAGCCAGTGGACCCCCAAACAGTCCTCCTCGTGTTCTCTCTGTCCAGACACGTCCCATCCACAGACCCCAGAGCCAGTCACCTCAGTTCTCTTCTCCCGAATTCTGTCCCAGTCACCTTCAAGCTGCTGGAGAATGCGGGGTTCTCCAATTGTTTAAGTAGAAAGCTGCATTTCAGTGATGTTAAACATTCATTGCTGAGGGTGGTCACACGGGCCATTCTGGAGGGTCTGTGAAATGAGTGAGTCCAACATCCCATTGAATGGATCCGCATTGTGAGGCTGGTGGAGGGTTTCCATGAAAGGCCACCCCATCTAAAGACATTCATTTCTCCATCTCTCCAGGGGAGGTGATTGCCCTGACCTCATCAGACGGTGGGGGGATGCAGCCAAATGACAGGCATCTAGTGTGATGACTGGGAGGGCGTAGGAGGTCAGTAAATATCCCTCCTTCCTTCCCCCTGCCCCTGCCCTGCTCTCATACTGCCCTAGAGGGAAGGAGTATTACTGTCAAAGTGCTGACAACATGAGGAGGAGGACTATAGAAATCTACTCACAGCAACTGACACTTCCGTCGCAATTAGCTTATCGTTTCCTAGCCCAGTTCTTCTCAACCCCAGAGCACTTTAGAATTACTGGGCAGAATTTTAAAAATTATTAATGTCTGGCATGCACTCCCTCCCTCAAGAGAACCTGACTTAACTAATAGTTCCTTGAAAGAATGACCGACCACCTCTCTGGGTTTCCACTTGTCCTTCTGCAAATTGAGAGCAGAGAGGCAGAGTAACTTACCACATGTTGCACAGCTTGAGAAGGCCACAGGTCCACTGAAACTCAGCTGAAGGCATTTACCCGATGGATACTGTCTTTAGCTAAAATATGACATTTTGTCCATCATATGGATTTTTATATTAATTTTGAGTTCTAAAATATTGCATTAAAGTATTATTCATCTTCATTACTGGGGTTTTTATGATACCTCCTCAAATTTTGCACTTGAGGCCATAGCCAAATAATGGGGAGTGCTTAAGAGAAAGCTTTTCTCAATGTTGCCTGTCTAGAAAGGGAAATGAACTGGACATTGTGTCCTTTCCCTTGAATGGTTATGCTAGGCGTCACTATGGTTCTGTGCTGTGTTTCCAGGAGTGTCGATGGCCCATCATGAGGGTGAGGATGAGCTGCTGGTTGGTGGCAGAGCTGGGCTTAGACCCAGTGAATTTCTGAGGCTTCTCTACAAGACATCAGTTGAGAGTGAATTGAGGACTAGTTAGGTTTTGGATGTGTCTCTTGTACTTCCTTACAGAGTACCAACTCAAATTATTGTAACAGCAACTTTATCAAGGTCAAGGGTAGTTTTAAATGATCAGAAATGAACTGACACCTAAGGGTCTCTTATAGGCAAAGTCAGTAGCATCTCCAATGTGTGGTAAAGATAAAACTCCAGCTACATGTCTAAAGCAGGAAAGATAAAGAACATATGAATGTGTTTTATATCAATTTGAAATTTTCAAGAGCGCCCCTAAATGTCATTTAGGTCTGTCAAGAAAGAGGCAGAATGTTCCTGTAATTGGGTCCCGTAGGACCCAATTTTTCTATTATATAGTTAATCACCATTTGAAGCAGCACTCTGTAGTAAATTGCCGAGACCCATCATGTGCTTCGCTGCTAGACTAACATGGAACAGGTAGGATCTACCAAAATGTTGATCAAGTCCATGATGAAAGGTCAAGTTTCCTTGAATAGGAAGATTATAGTTGCTGGAAACAACATGGAGAGTGTCCGACAACATGAAAACCAGAAGACAACAAAAGAAAAAGATCTTAAAACATCCTTTTGCATATAACAATGGGAAATCAAAATTTGGATGTTAATTCTAAGGAAGAGACATTCCGATGGAACCCTGAAGAGCATGTCTAATTGGGCAGAAAAGGTACACTAGTAAATCGATTGTAAATCTCTTTTCTGTTATGGTGCAAGCTGCCAGACCTCACACTGGGATGCTGTAATGATGTCTGAAGGTCAGGGACAGGGAAGAGAGGGAAGGACATGTCAAAGGTTACAGCACCACATGTGGCTTTTGCCAATAGCCTCCCCAGACCAATCTGCGCTGGCACAGTGGCTGCACTTTGGAAAATATTTGTTGAGTACCAGAGTAGGTAACATCTGAGCCCTAAGAGATTTAGGAATCATCAGTTGTTGTTAATAGCTAAAATGAAGAATGTGAAGGAAATTCCTGGAAAATATAACGTGAGAAGAGTGGGGCCATTGAGTATCCCTAATGTTTAAGATCAGGACAGAAGTTAAGGAGCCCATTAAAGGGATAGAAAATAAATGGCCAGAGAACCAGCAGAGTGTATTGTCAGAGAAGCCAAGGACGCCTGGTTAGACACAGCTGAGAAGTGCAGCCAGCTAAGGACCATAACTGTGCACTGATTTGGCCATGTGTGCCAGAGAAGTTTGAGCAGAGTGGTGTGAGTACAACACAGATTGCAGGAGACTGAGGAGTGATAGGGAGGAGAGGAAATGTGGGTGGGACCAGCCATTGCTTAAGATCCCTAAGAAGGAAATCCACATGGGCATTGTTAATAAGCTTTTATTCCTGAAGAACCTGGCTTGCTAAATTGTAGAAATTTATCTTCAGAACTGACCTGCCTGAACTACCAGGGTAGGAAATAATCACATCTGACCTTATGATTTGAGAAAATATTCAAATAACAGTACAGTCTAACCTTGATTCTTTTGATTATTAAAAACATTGTTGCCCTGGGTGGTGTGGCTCAGTGGTTTGACTGTCAATCTGGACACTCAAACTGGAAGGTCATAGTTTGGATTCCCAGTCGGGGCGCCTGGTTGGGTTATAGGCCAGGTCCCTAGCTGGGGGTGTATGAGAGGCAACCCATTGATTTTGCATATCTTTCTCTCCCTCTCTTTCTCCTTCTCTTCCCTTATTTAAAAATAAATAAATAAAATATTTTTTAAAAAAACATTATTTACTCCTTAGAGAAATAATGCCTTTAAAAAACTTTCTCCATAGCAATCCTTAGCCTTCTCTATAGTATAGAATTTTGCCACAAGAGTTCAAGAAAAATAAGTTGGTATCTCTTTCTTAGAAAAGTAGACTTTGGGGGCTAATAAGTTATTGTTGAGTCCAGCAAAGCACCCACCACAGAGGCAAGAAAAGGTCTTTCGACCTGCTGTACATAGACACTAGGTCCTATGTTACCTTTGGGTAAACACAGAAAATGACCAGTGAGCTTCAGTTCTGCCATGTAGCCAGAAGGCTTTGCACAGAGAAACACACTGGAGGTGCTGGAAGGCAGATCCTGTCTCTTAATTAAATAATCAAAACTTCAAAGTTGTTCAAGTAGATCAGCTGTTAAAATGCCAAGAAAAATATCTCATTGATTGTTGTTCTATTTCACAAAGCCAAGAGTCTTAGGCTGTTACAACATCCTAGTGTTTTCAAACTTTATCTTAGCATCAAATCCTTTTCTTGAACTAAATTGTTCCCAATATAAACATATATCATTTTTTTTTACAAAGCTAAACTACAGTGGTTGAAGCTGGTTGAGACTGGGCAAAAGTTTCCTTTTTGGAATGCAAGATAGTTCAAAAGTCTTACTCTAGAAAAGTAACCCACAACTCTGGCTGTATTTTAGGTTCATCTACAGACAAATCGTTATGCATTTAGGGGTCCTGATGTAGTCAGTCTAGGGGAAGAGCTCTGGCATGGTTTTTTTATAAGCATGCCAGATGATTCTATTATGGAGTGATGGCAAAGAACAGCTACCCTAGAGAAAGACTGTAAGAAGTTCTATTTAACTAAAGAAGATACTACTTACAGTAAGATTACTGTCAAACCAACAGTTAGAGGATACTCAGCAGTTGGTTAATTAAATGTCTTCGTTAATAAGAGTTGGCATATTTACCAATGGAAATCCATTCTACATAGAATTAGAATATAGTAATATACATATTACAAAAGTTGGACTGAATCTTATTCAACCAACACTTATCCAGAAGTCATTTCTTGAGTGCCCATATAGTGGCAGACCATGTAAGGGACTTAGAGGGATATATAAATTATTCTTCTTATCTTTGCTTTCAAAGAACTGTTGAGTCTTTTGGGGAAGGTAGACTGTATGATACAAAGCAAAATCTAAGAATCAAGAAGCACTGGAGGATCTTGCACTATCTTGAAGTCAGTGTAATTTTCATGGATTAAAGAAGACTGCAAATTCTAGCCAGTCCTCCCATCAAAAAGTGGTATCTATTTCCTCTCCCTCTACATCTGGCCTTGTCACCTTCTTTGAACAATAAATGCAGCAGAATTTATACGTGCTAGTTGTAGGTCTAAGCTTTAAGGCCTGGATTTTAAGAAACTTGGCAGCTTCTGTCTTTCTTCTCTTGTACCTTCAATGACTATGTGCAGTGGTCCAGCTACTGTGCTGGGGAGAACACGTCTCTCTGGAGAGAGAGACACCTGGCCGTTCCAGCCATTTGAACGAAGTGCTGGATACATGTTGAAATAGAGCCTTGAAGCCATCATGGGAGGGAGCCCAAGCAAGCCATGTGGAGAAGCCACATGGACAGCTAAGGCATGCTGGCCCACAGCCCCAGCTCAGTGGCCAAATGATACAGTTTCATGACTAACAGCCAAGACTAGGGGAAGAATCATTCAGTCCCCCCACAGAATCATGAGAAAACATTTACAGTTTATAAGTCACTAAGATTTAGGGTTGTCTGTTACACAGCAATATATAACTGACACAGAAACGGGTAACTTGAAATGGGGTGTGGCCATAAAGAGAGCATGTACAATTGGTTTTGTACCAGTTGGCAGGTGGAAGCTGGAAGGACGGCAAGGAGACTTGTGGAGGTAGAACAGCGGCAGAGTACTTGCTATTGGAAGCTGGAGAAAACAACACTTCCATTGTGCAGCGCCAACTTGTTAGTTAGGAAATATTACTTCATGGGCGTGGGCAACAGTGTGGTGATTGCCGGCGCCGTGGGGGTACAAGAGGACTTAAATGGTAATGGAAAAACATATAATAAAGATTAAATTTAAAAAAGAAAGAAAATATTGCTTCAGTTTATCGTCTGTTTGTGTCCCCCTAGATACAGTAAATATATTAGTTATGTTTTATCTAATGTACTTTCATATAGTACCTAAATCATACTTTCCTTGTGTCCATGTGAAACCATCAAAGTGTATCTGACAACAATAGCAAAACTCACAAAATATGTGTGGGTAAAAAAACAGGCATCAAACCATCAGCACTAGCTGATGTATTCCCAGTGTACTTAGCAAAGCCAATCAAGATGAATTATACCAGCAATAGGAGCAGATCATTGAAGTTTTTTCCTACCGCTCTAAAATTTTCCCCTGAGCAGTAACCTCGCAGTGGAAAATCCCCAGCACGAAGGTTCAATGAGGAAGTGTAGCTAACATGTGCTGGTCACTAGATTTATCTTTCAGTGGTGTGTTTCCATGAATACGTGGTTCTTGGAACAGTGAAGAATCTGAGCATCCAAGCTCATAAAGAACAAAGTGTAGTTCAAAGGGGTGATTGACGTATTTTCTTGTCTTTGTATTGGTGTTCATTTGAAATTACTCAGTATATTCCTAAGAGACAAACAACAAACCACCCAACTGGAGTTTGAAATCACACAATTATTTTTAGAAATGCGCAGACTTCAAGAAGAAATAGGCTCAGAGTGGGTAAGTGATTTATTTGCCCGCAGTCACTGAGACAGGTCCAGGCAGAGCCTGAGTTCAGGCAGCCCACCCTGGTCTACCCTTTACTCTCAGTACTGACTGCCTGCCTGTGGTAAGGCGGGGACTGTGCCAAGTGCTCAGTGCAAGAGAGGAAGCCTTTGACCCTGTGAAGCTGGCAGAGGGGGAGAGATAATCACTAATGAATTAACAAAGAGAATCACATAGTTGCTAGGTAGTAACAAAAAAAGAAGAAGAAGAAGAAGAAGGTAGAGCAAGAGGAACTGGGAGTGCTGGCAGGGGTGACCGTGGGATGCAGTTCTAAACAGTGTGCTCAGGGCAGGCCTTGTTGAAAAGAGCAGAAGGCCACAAGAAGTTAGCTGTGGGGAGAACGGCGTGGGAGAGCATTGCAGCAGAGCGCAGAGCCACTGCAACAGCCTGCTGGCAAGAGTGGGCCTGGAGCAGGCTCTGAGGTGTGCCTGCCATGACTGAGGACTCGAAGTCATCTGCAATACTATCGACAGCGTAGCCTCTAATAATCATGGGGCTGTAGGGGCTCAGAGTTGGCAGAGCCTGCAAAGCTGTGCAGTCCAGCCCCCAGCCTTCGCCTCGGGGAGGGAAGAGAGAGGCCTCAGGCACCTGGCTGAATGTGGAGAATAGGAGGCTCAGCATCCGGTCTGTGGTCACTTTTCAGCAGGTTCCAGCCCCTTGTGTCCTTGTCTGTGGAGAGCTCGAAGGTGTGGTGAACCTGATGTGACCTTCTGCGTAGTTTTGGGCATGCACATTCCCACGGGAATGCACTTTCTTCCCTCCGGGAACCCATCGCCAGTCTCCCGCACACTGGCTCTTCATCGGGCTACCCAGGCCGAGCAGCCAGCCAGATTCTGTATGCACCAGCCTCCAGCACTTGTGCTGAGCCCATGGAAAGCTCACACTCCTTCACCACACCACACAGGGGGGACTTGGGCTGTCACCAGACACTCTCTCCCTGCCTCTCACCCGTATTGGCTGACATGGCACCCCTTGTGCATCCCCGGCCCTCCAGATGATAAATGCAAGCCAACCCCTCTTCTAGAATGATTCCTTCAAGACCCACAAGGTGGATTCTCTTGGTACCTCTAACTTGAGAGGGGGCAGGTTCAGTGCCTGCCTTCTTCCATAACACTGGAAGGCTCCACAAACTCTCGCTTCTCCAGAGAGAGGTGGCCTCACCTCCCTCCAGACCCTCTTAATATATCCTGGTGGCAAAGGTCACAAATCAGATCTTCTGGTTTGCTTAACTCAGCTTTGTCCAGTGCCTGGCAAGGTCCCCACTGAGCCTGGCTATTAACAATCCAGTGTCTTTGTCCTTGGCAGTCATAGTGAAATGGCAGGGGTGGGCTGGGGAGGGATGACAATGAAGGTAAAAGAGAAGAACCCGTACTTTATGTCCCAGCCACTGCCATATACACCTGTACTCAGTGTGCTCTGCACTTCTCCCACCTGCAGCCTCCCCTCCCTCGGGACAGGTGGCTAGTATACTCATTGTGGTTTTAGACTCATTATGGTTAGGGGCTGAATTTCAAAAAGATTTGAGAGATCACAGTTTAGTTTCCTTAATTTGCAGGTAAGGAAATTGAAATCTATATGCGTGCCAATACGAAAAATTTACCTTCTCTCACGGCTTGTTTCTTTGTGCCAGGAATTTTGGAGCATGTTAAGCAGTTGAAAATAGGTGCCAGCATTTCAGTACAACCAATGAAGGTGAGTTGTATTCGAAGCTGTGCTTTTAAAGTGATTATTTCCAATATTCTAAAAGAAAACATAAAATTCAAAGTTTTTTTTCTGACTGCTACATGTGCTTTTGAGGAAAATTTTAATTTGGCTGAGAGGAGTACAGAAAATACTTGCAAAGTCAGGTGGCCGATTCAGGACACCTTTGTTCCCCTGTTTGTGGAGGACTAGAGAAGGGGACAGTTTACTAGTAATAAAAGGCTGTGAGGGTTAACTTTATGTGTCAACCTGACAAGGCTCTGGCACCCAAATATTTGGTTAAACAGCAGTCTAGAAGTTGCTATGAAGGTATTTTTTAGATGTGATTCGTATTTCAGTCAGTAGACTTTGAAAACAGCAGATTATCCTCCATACTGTGATTGGACCTCATCTAATCAGTTGAAGGTCTTAGGAAAAAGAGACCGCCGTCTCTCTCGGAAGAAAGAATTCTGCCTCCAGCCTGCATTCAGTCTCAGGCTGGCGCGCCACTCCTCCCCGGGTCTCCATCCTGCCCGTCTGCCCTGCACAATGTCGACGTTCCAGTCCCCACGACTGCTGAAGCCAATTCCCCAAAATCTGTTTCCCAATCTCTCTCTCCCTCTCTCTCTCCCTCTCTCTCTCCCTCTCTCTCCCTCTCTCTCTCTCTCTCTCCCTCTCCCTCCCTCTCCCTCTCTCTCCCTCTCTCTCTCTCTCTCTCTCTCTCTCTTCCTTCCTGCCTCTTCTTAGCAGTCTTCGAGTGTGTGTTTCCTGCTGACTATATTCTGCTTGATCTTGCTATTCTCTCTTCATTTCCCTTTCCTTGAGCTGCCAACCACCTAAATACACTCTTAAAAAATATCGTTAAAGCCCAGTTGAGCCTTTCCCGCAGGCCAGCCAAATTCTTCATCACGTTGTAGAAGAGTGTGTTTTCATTGGCCACGCCCTCCTTGAAACCCTTTCCTCCCTACTTTCTGATACATCCCCCTGGCTGCCTTCCTCCCTCTCCTTCATCTGCTCTGTTTTCTCCTGTCCCCTGAAGCCGGGCAGAGAGCCACAGAACCCAGCCTTCTGCCCTCCGCCCTCTTCTCTTGCCGTCTCTAGTCTCTTCGTTTCTCTGTCTCTCCTTCTCTCTCCCTCTCCTCTGAGACTGAAGTTTCTCCCAGAGATATGATTATCACCACCTTTATGCTAATGATTCTACTCCTGCATTTCCAGTTCTGTTCTCCTCTCCCGTCCAGTACTGCACTCTTGGGAGTCTGGAACTCAGCACATGTGCAATGAGATGAATCACTTCCCCGCTCAAAAGTGTTTTTTTCTCTCAATTTCTTCATCTCTGTAATGAGTACATCTCTTCTACTGATGCAAGCGGGAATTACTGAAGGCATCTTTGCTTCTTTGCCCTCTTTATCGTTCCCATCGCCTAAGAGAACGGTGCCATGCCGTGGAGTAAGTACAGTGTGGCTGCTCCCTGCGGCTAGTCCTGTCCACTGGTGGGGTGAAATCAGCTGAGAGGGCATGGACCTGGCGTTCCACTTTTTTCTCAGCTAGGCTGAGACCATTATTTCTTTGAAGAAAATCATTCGTTTTTAAAGTTCTAGATGTAAACTTCATCATTTTTAATGAAAAAAGCTTCAATGTTATTCTTTTAAGCAATTGTTTTCAACATTTAAAACAAGGCTGAGAGGAATTATTACTTTGCATTTAAGAAACCTGTTGGCAATGTGTCAAAAGAGTCATGAAACATGACTACCGTTTGACATAATCAAAATGTTAAGAAAAGGGTCAAATCCAAAGTTGCTCATTGCAGATCTACAAAAAATAGAAAACAACCTGACAGTTAAAGAATGAGGGAATGGCTTGGTCAGTTACACATAAGGGATGATCAATATCATTAGATATAATACAGTCATTATGAGTGATAATTGGAAAAATTAAGTTGTATCCTGGAAACATACAGAAAAAATACATAAATTGTATTTCTGCTATGATTACAGACAGCTAAGTTAAAACTGGGCATGTGTTTTGTCCTACCTAACTGGCAAAAAACTGGAAAGAAATATGAAAAGTAATTTAAGAAAGTAGAATCTGAATCATTTTTAAGTTATTTTTATTTCTTCATTCATTTCAAAAGGCATGGTATAAGCAGTGGCTTTCTAACTTTTTTAACTATGACTCAGGGTGAAAAATACAGTTACATCCCCAGTTAGCCTGCACGCGCGTACTCACACACTCAGGGATGTAAACTGAACTTCATCATATTGTCAGATACACACTTTTTCACATTTTAACGCCTCTAAAGTCAGGACGCATGTTACAATGGACAGGATCTCACACTTACAGTTGTCAGGCCTTTTTTTCTTTCTTAGAGATACATAAATTATGGTGTTTCTCCTAATTCATGGTTTCGGATTCGATAAAATATAGCAACAAATAAGTTTTGTGAAACCATTACCCAATATGATATATTGTGATATTTTCTCTTTTTTCTGTTCTATTTTGTATCTTTTGGAAAAAATTTTTAATGTTGGAAGCAACTCCCTAGATGGAGTTTTACATCTCACTAATGCAGAAGCTGGCAAACTATGGTGATGAGCTAAGAATGGTTTCTAACTACTTGGAAAACAGAAAAAGAAGACTATTTCATGATATACTGTAACAGGGTGCAGCCCAGAGGGGGTCCCCAAATAGGGATTTGGAATGGGGTCTAGAGCTCAAGGTGTCCAGGAAATATTAGAAAGACATAAAGGATGTCCTCACCCCTTCCCCCCACAGGTGTGAGCTGGGGGAAGGGACACGTGGAGCAGAAACATGCAGAGCTGTTTTGTACAGCAACAGCTTTTCAGCTAGCCTCTGACGTGGTCATTTAACATATCTATAACTTTTGACTGGTTTCATAGATATGTTAAATAGCTGTGGCCATGCTTTGAGCCAGAAGAATGGAAGGGACTTCCACCCAAAATATAACTGGGGGGCAGCTCCCCGTGGTTATAGCACCTACATGAGAGCTTGGAGAAGATTGGCTAATTTGGAATAATACAGGAATGTTGGCAGGTGTAACTGATTGTAGGAGGAGTTGGAAATGGGGTACAGAGGAAGGTTGGCACGGGAATTTAAACCCAGACTTGGCAGCCATGAAAAGAGAGGACCATGTGGTTTTGGCAGAATGGGGACCCCTGCAGCTTTGGTGAGAGTGAGGACCACGCATCTTTGGGGTGCTCCCTTTTGCCACGTGGCTTAGGAAGCAGGAGAGACTTTGCCTGGAAGAAAAGGGGTGAAAGGACTCTTGCCGGTGGGCCACGAGAATGTGCCACATGGCTCTGGATTAACTGGAGATCCTGGCAACGACACAGCTGATGGTGCTGGGAGCCTGAACCACGGACTTCTGCAACTTTTTCTGAGATGTGGTATTCCAGATAAGGGCAGAGGGAGAAGGAAAGACTGTGTGCATCTGTGGGTATCCTAAAGGACTTTGATATTTTAATGAAAACATTAGGTCACTACTTTAAGTCTGTATAGCTTTAAATAAACATTTCCTTTGCTTTTCACAAATCTCTGGCATTGAGAGACATCCTTCTTCTGGAGGCGAACGTAAAGAACCTAGTAGGGGCGTCCTTTCGGTAATAGTATATCGTACCCCTGCTTGGCCCTGTTCTGTAACAATACCACAATTCAAAGACATTCAAATTTCAGTGTCATATTGGAGCCCAGCCACCCGCGTGCTCATGCACTGTCTATGATCACTTTTACACTGGAAAGGCCAATTCCAGCAGTTACAACAGACACCATATGGCCCCAAAACCCAGAATATTGACCATGTTGCCATTTACAAAAAACGTTTGCAGACCCTGAACTGGTGGATGGCAATCAGTACTGCAGCAGGAGCACAGAGGCGGAAGATCAAATCCACACTCTCACTCCATCGTTGTCACTGCCTTTGCGTTTATAAACGTCTCACAGGCCCTCCTGACAGTGCCACTATGAGTTTCGTGTGATTCTTTATCTACAATGCATGGCCCGGGGTAGGTGCTTGACAGATGTTCGTTTTTCCCCCTTTTCCTTTTAAATTGTGCTTAAGCATGACCCCCTCCCCCACAGTGTGTGTTTGCGCATGCGCCCCCCCCCCCCCCCACACACACACATTGCCATCAAGGTCAGTGATGATTATTACCACCTCTTTCCCAGGCAAGTCTCGAGGGCAAAGTCCAAAGTGGTCTTCCATGAGTGTGAAACTTTTGATGTTTCATATTTTATCCTCAGAGTTAAGGGGGATTTTCCTTCTATATCCATGCTTGTTTTACTATAGATGTAAGTTTTGGCCTGAACAAAATGAATACTCCTAGAAGATTTACCATGTTTGCCCTGGGGCTTTGCATATATCTTGGTTCATTGTCAGGCAGCTCTGCCCTGTCCTCCCACCCCATCCTGGCCCCATTTGAGAAGCACAGGTTTATGCAATAAGATTTGTTGTTGCGTTAAGTTCTTTTTGCCCAGGACTCACCTTCATCATTTCACTATAGTTGCATAGGAGTGAAGAGAAGCTGTTTTTAAAGGGGGCTATTTGAGCTGGGCCTCAGAATGGAAGGCACTAGTATGTAGGAAGGGTCAGTAAAACCAAAGATCAGTCCCATGCTTGCAGGTGCAAAGCCGATTTTTTTCCAGAGTTCCCTGAAATGGTTAGGATTAGCTGGACTTACTCAGCTGATGAAGCTCACAAGAGGTCCATGCCAGGGACTAATTTAATAATTTGGAAAGAGAAATTATCAGGAACAGTGGAACAATATGACTGCTTCTTCTCCCCACAGGTAAAGTTATATGGAAAGCCAAATCATAGCCAGCCAACTGCTTGCTGAGCATGGAATCAGAGGATTACTGGATGATCTTAATGGCTACTGCGTCAAACTCAAAAGGCTTGGCCTGTCCATCTCCATACCAGGTAAGTACCTACCAATCAAACCAAAATACGCATGTTCGTCAGTCAGAGTCTCCATACCCAGTGTTAAAGTTGGCTAACATATTCTTAATCTTGGGGATTTTCCACTTTCTTGATTCCATGCCAACCTCCCCTCTCTACCATATGCACTTTTGTTTATTAATTCCTGCTTGTGATGTTAAAAGCATTGATTAGCCTACAGTGGTATTTGGCAAAGTATATCCCCTAGAATAACAAATAATCTTGAAAAATTTTGGGTTCAGTAACGTTAAACTGTTTATTCCCACATTTTGAGTGACTGATTTCTCAGAGCATCTCTCCAGACTAACAGAAGTAGAAAATGGCCCTGGCTGGTGTAGCTCAATGGATTGAGCACAGGCCTGTGAATCAAAGGGTCACTGGTTCAATTCCCAGTCAGGGCACATGCCTGGGTTGTGGGCCAGATCCCCAGTAGGGGGCACATAAGCAGCAACCACACATTGATGTTTCTCTTTCTCCTTCCCTTCCCCCCTCTCTAAAAAATAAATAAATAAAATCTTTAAAAAGAAAAGAAGTAGAAAATACTGGGATCCACTTCTCTGCCCTTCACACTTGTTCAAGTCTTGATGAAATTGGAGGCCCCACCCCTACATTCAGCATAACAAAACCCTCCTGTGCTACAGCACCTTCTGCACAAAGTTCATCTCACCTTGCTTATACTGAATCAATTTGCTTAAATTTCTTCATTGCAATGGGGTCATCTAACACACTATATATGTTATCACCTAACATATAGGTAAATATACTATATAGCTACTATATAGTATATAAGTCACCTAACATTTACTGTCTATCTATCTAGTAAATGAATATGTTAGTATATGTGTGTGTGTGTGTGTGTGTGTTTCAAAAAGGTAATAACACATTTGAAACATAAATTGGCTAAAGAAAGAATTATCCATATCCCCGCCATCTGAATTCAATCATGTGCAAAAAAATATAAGAACTTATTTGTATGCTCTTAAGAGTTTTCCTTCAGTAAATACATTTTTAAAAATCTTAAGTCAATCATCTATTTAAAAATAATTAAAATCAAAAGCACTTAGTTTTCATCCTTTTGATATTCATGTCTTTCTTTAAAATCATCAGTTTAGAAATAACTTCCAAGAGGTTGTTGAATCCTTTCCCATACATACAGAGAATCTGGTGCCTAATCTATCTGAAATACGATCGCCTGCTGCTGTACTCAGACATTTCTGGGAAAGAAAAGGACACGGTTCATGGCCATCAGTTACTCTTTCTTGTGTCTATCCCCTCCCAACATGGTTACCTTCCTCCCTGAAGTATTTGGAGAAAGAGGACTATGTTTCAAATCTACATCTAAGTCAGTGCAGCTTCTCTGTTGTTCTCTGGCTGCTGCCCTCAGCTCCTAGCATCATTCAGGGCCACTGTTCATTTCACTGTTGGTCAGTGCCTAGAATTCTGGGGTGTGGTGCCAACCAGCTTTACCATGGGTAGGGGGTCCGTTGGAGGAAACCACAATTCCACTATTGTTATGCAATTGAATTTTACTGGATGCTAAAAAAAAAGAAGAGAAATTTTAGTTCAGCACAAAACAGGAAGCAATTTGCAATTTGCAATTTTACAAGACGTTAACCTTCTTATGAAACCAGTGATTTCCCTATCACTGGGATCTTCCCAAGCCAGGGCTGCGCTCTGCTGCAGGGAACCGCCTCTGCTGGCCTCTTTCCCTAGGCAGGCGCTTAACGTCCCCATATTGCTCTGACTTTCTAGTGCAGAGCAGCTTACCCATCTAAAGCAGTGGTTCTCAACTGGGGACAACTTTGCCTCCCCTTGACAGGGGTCATTTGTCACTGTCTGGAGATACTTTTGATTGTCATGACTCAGCAGGGGGATCTGCTGGCATCTAGTGGACAGAGACCAGAGATCCCGCTAAATGTCCTACTATGTACAGGACAGCCTCCCATAACCAGGAATTATCCTGCCTAAAATGTCAGTAATGCGGATGTTGAGAAACCCCGATCTAATTCCAACCCACCTCAACCGAATTGGCATTGGGATGTTATGTCTGCAAATCCAGATTCCGATTAAGGTGATTTGCTACACAATGGACCATTTACCCCCAGGTTCCACCCTGGTTCTATAAAAAAATCAGCAAACATTTCTTTAACATATCCTTATTCAACTTTTAAGTAGAGTTATTATGCCTACCAATTTTTTTTAAGTAAGAGGAGAAGTACACCCATTTATACTTCTCCTATTTAGAAAAAGTCCCTTAGAGTTGGGGATATTTTTTATTCCAGTTACAATTCTGTCTGAACTACTTTTTTTTTTCTACATGTAAGTATAAACACTCCTTTCACTGAAGGCCCCTTGCAGAGATACTGAGTTGAGCCTGCTGTTGGTGGCAGAAAACCACAGACTGTGCCCTTGCCCGGGTGACTGTGCAGCGGCTGAAGCTAGGAGATTAATGCTATGGTTAGAAAACAGCTTGTTTTTAGTTTTCTGAGAAAAATTCCATACTGTTTTCCATTATGGTTGTACCAGTCTGCAATCCCACACAACCACTATGGAAAACAATGTGGAATTTTCTCAGAAAACTAAAAATGGAACTGCCTTTTGACCCAGCAATTCCACTGCTGGGAATATATCCTAAGAACCCTGAAACACCAATCCAAAAGATCCTATGCACCCCAATGTTCATAGCAGCACAATTTACAATAGCCAAGTGTTGGAAGCAACCTACGTGCACATCAATAAATGAATGGATCAAAAAACTATGGTATATTTACACGATGGAATTCTATGCAGCAGAAAGAAAGAAGGAGCTCCTACCCTTTGCGACAGCATGGATGGAACTGACGAGCATTATGCTAAGTGAAATAAGCCAAGTGGTGAAAGACAAATACCATATGATCTCACCTTTAACAGGAACCTAATCAACAAAACAAAGAAACAAGCAAAATATAACCAAAGACACTGAAATAGAGAACAGGCTAACAGTGACCAGAAGGGAGAGGGGAGGGAATTTCAGGGGAAAAGGGGAAGGGTTTGTGGGGGAAAGGGGGAGGGTTTGCAGGAACAAGCGTAAAGGACACATGGACAATAACAAGGGGGGGTAGAAACAGGAGGGCTGGAGGGGTGGGCTGGGATGGGGTAAAAGGCAGAAAACTGTACTTGAACAACAATTAAAAATTTTTTAAAATTTTTAAAACGAAAACAGCTTGTTTTTGTAGTCCGTTTTGGAGTGTATTGCACACATCTCTCGCCGTTAGGCACACCTTCCTGACCCTAGTTTCCTAGTTACCTGTTTGACCCCAAGGCTCCCTCTGCTACCCCCTCTTACTCTGTAAGGTCCTCAAAGGGGTTCCCCACCCCAGTACAGTGCCTGGCCCTTCGAGGGTCCTCCCCAGGTGTTTACTGAGTAAATGCGAGGACAATTGCTTGATAAAACCAGGTAGAAATGAAATATCATAGCCCAAGTTTACGTGGAGGTGTAAAGAAGAACTTGCATTAATTGTACAGACATGGAAAAGATGCATTGTTGAAGTTCCAGTCACATGAATGAGAAGTTTCACAATACTAACTTCTTTAGAGAGTAATTTGAGAAGGGGATTACCATTTAATTTGCTTCCTTTGCTTCCATTCACTCAGAGAAACAGAACAGCAATTTTTAGAAAAGGTATATGTACATGTAAACGTACTTGAACTGCATTTGGGAACTGTAAGGAGTGCATGAGGAGATTAAAATACAGAGTTCCAGGCCCCAACGATAGAGATTTTCGACAACAGGCTATGAGGCCCAGGAAACAAGCTTTAAAATAAACACATCTTGTGATACTGAAATAGTTCATTTCTGAGGTAGATATTCTTTGTCACAACAGCACATAAACTAAGGCATGCCTTGGAGCTAGTGAAAGAGTCTTCTAAAGGAAACAACAGTAGTAATGCACATTCCCAGACCTCATTCCAGTGAGGTCTGCTCTCCGTCGGCAGTGAAACCCGACTCGCAGGAGGGTGGCTGGGGTTCCTACACCCCATCCACCCGCGGTCTGAGTCAGCCACGTGCTGGACTAGGGCGGGGGTCACTCCGCGCCCGCAGGCTGACGTGGCTCAGCTTTGGAAAGGCGGGCCTACCCCGAAGCAGAGCTGATTAAAATACGACCAGAGAGCAGGTGGAGACCTCCTGAAGGAGCCTTAAGGGCTGTGTAGAGAGGTTCCGTCACTGTTTATTAACTTTACCGCATTTTGCTTCAAAACACAAGGTTTTTTAGGCTTAATAAAGTGTTCTAGGCACATGACTCTCATGTTCAAAAGTCAAGACGTTCAGTGAAACGAAGTGATGGGGGGAGTGAAGAATCGAAGAAAGGAGGAAAGTTTTCCTCCAGTAAGTGGGCAAGGGCTGGCAGAAAGGAAGGAGAAGAAACACGATTCAAGGAAGCTCTCTGCCTGGGGTCTGCCTGGGGAGCCCAGATTGTCTGCCGTGGGGTCCCTACCGCGGAGGGTGTGAAAGGTGCTGTGGAAGGTGAGGCACCAGCCCAAGGCCGACTCACCGAGAGTTTACCCGCCAGGCTCCTAAGAGGCCCGACCCTTCCCCTTCGCAAGGTTGCCCAGGACAGGAAGGGCGAGCCCAAGGAACCCCACCTGACCTGAGATTCGGTGTTTACACTGTCGTGGCGTCCCTCACCTGGCAAAAGCTCGGAAGAGCAGGCACTCTGTGCTGCTCACTAACGGCCCCTCAATAATCCTTTTAATTGCCCGAAGATGTTGTTCTTGATGTTTTCAATGAAAGAATATGTAAACAAACACCAAATCCAGCATCTCAGGATCTTTTAGGCAGGAAGAAAAATGTTGTCCCAAGCAACGGGCAGCCGGTTCTCAGAGCGACAGCTGGAAAAACAGTAGAAAGATGGTCTTCTGATGAGTTTTTATTTTTCTTATTTCTGATACCAACACACTTAATTTGATAAAAACTGAATTCTGTTAACTGTAGGCAAATTATGTGGATGCATGTGCAAGTTCAAAGGGAAAAAAGTGATATGTGCTGACAGCAAAGGAAAAGAGCAAATCGCTTTATTAGAATGTCTTCATGTCTTTGAATTTGGACAAACTGGACATCAAAATAAGAATATTATCTGAAAAATGAACTTCATAAAACAAGACAAAAAGTGATGATTAAGCCACGTACTTTATCTTCTCAGCAACAACGCAAAAAAAGGTAAATATGTGAGCCGATGGACGTGTTAACTCAGTAGGAGAAATCCTTCACAATATATATGTATATCAAATCATGTATTTTTTCTTATCCCTAGTAGTAATTTGCATGCCTACTGATTTTTTTACTGGAAGCCAGTCACTGTGAATTTTATATTGTTATGTGCTTTATATTTCTACAAATACTTTTGCACTTGAGTCTGGGACACAGTTATGGTATATGAAGATAGTCTGTCTGATCCTTCCAGGTCTTGCTTTTATGGTGTATTAGGTAGGATCATAACAGGCCTCAGTATAGGGCTAATTATTCCCACTACCCAGTTAACACCCTACTGAGCACTCTACCCAGCGCCCCATGACCCATGAGGTGCTCCAGGGTTGTTTTGACTCCCTGCAAACGTTCCAGGTGGTTCTGTCCCCAGCCCCGGGCAGCTGCCTCACACTCGTGGCTCCAGTCAGTGCTCCACTGAAAATTCTAGGGGTACTCTGCAACTCTTCAGGTTGCCTGTGAGTCTTTCCAAGGACTCTTTTCCATGAACTCTAACGCCTTTAACTCAACTTTCAGCTCTGTCTCAAATCCAGGCTCCAGCTGGATTCCTCCTTTCCTGGACTACAGACTGGAATCTCTGTAAAGACAGCAGGCTGGGGTGATCATAGGGCTTCCCATTTTTCTCCTTTCTTTCAGGAATCAGTTCCTTCATTGCAGGATATCCAGTGTCTTGAAAAACCATTGTTTCACATATTTTCTTCACTTATTGATTGTTTAAAGTGGGAGGGTAAGTCTGATTCTCTTATCCCATCTTGACCAGAACTGTAATTCAGTTCCTAGAATATTTGTTTGGAGAAGGATAATGGAAACTATTCATTGTCAGGAAAAAAAGAAAAGAAAAAGAGAGGAAGAAAAAACAAAAGAAAAGATTTGGTTTTAAACAAATCTTATAGAAAGACATTATTAGGAGGCAGCAACATTTTTTTTTCCTGAAGAAAAAAGTAGTGTCAGAGTCTTTCATGAAGCTAAATTTATTTCATTTAAGTGGTATTTCTTATGCTGAAGTGATGTACTTGTTGCTTTTGTGTGTTAAAAAGACTCATTTGATTTTTTTTTACCTTGTAAAATTAAAAACTGTTAACTTCTCCAACTAAAAAAAATAACTTGCCTGTCAAATTCCAAAGTGTGGAAAAGAATGGTAACTTTTAGGGCTAAGAACAGGTGTTACTGCTCAATATACATGCTTATTGAGTGAATGAATTTGGTGCCGTAACCCAAGGACTGCTGGCCTGGCAGGCCCAGGAATTTTCCATTCTTCTGAATTGATCGGCTTCATTAGAGTAGAAACAGTGAGACTAATTGGCTTGGACACAGGCTAATTTCCCCAGTTTACTGGTGTGGCTGTCACATACCCATCAGTAAACAAGCTCTTGTGCGAGGTACCGGAGGCAAGGACCTAATCAGTCGACAGGATTCGGACCAGGACAACCCGGATGGGGAGAGGAGGAAGAGTGTGGCCCTGACTGGTGACCTTGCTGGGTCCTGGGGACACAGACATGAGACTGGCAATGAATGGACCAGGCAGACACCTGTCCTGTGGGTTACAGCCCTAGCTTGTATTCTTGTGTCAGTAATGACTGACAGAATTGAAAACTAAAAAATGTAATTCTATTCAAAGTGTGTAAAATTTGGATGTATTTTTAAGAAAATTTAAATTAAGGTGAGTGCAAAACTATACAAATAATTTTTCTCTACATTTTTATGTAAGAAAGATTTCTTCTAAAGTATTTAAAATTATTTAAGTTAAAAGGCAAACTATAACTTATGATAATATCAATTTTTCATCAAATTTTAAATCAAAATTATTTCATTAAAATTAAAATTTTAATTAAGTATTAGAAAGAAGGATGGGGAGAGTAGAAGAGGGTAAAGGGGGGTAAATAGTAATGGAAGGAGACTTGACTTGGGGAGATTAACACACAACACAACCTACAGATGACGTATTGTAGAATTGTACACCTGAAATTTATCTAATTTTGTTAACAAATCTCACCCCAATCAATTCAATAAAAATTTAAAAACCCCAATTTTAATTAATTTTTAAAATTTCAAATTGATCTTATTAAATATTTTTATAAAAATAAAACTAGCTATAATTTAGAGTTTAAGGTACATGAAGTTGCCAGTGTAAAGGATAGGAATCATGTGTCATGCATGTATTCACACTTAAGGGCAATATGAACAATACTGCAATCATTTCTCAAGCTGTCAGGTTACTGGTTGGAAATAGCAGGGAAGCCCATGAGCTCCCCTGGACGTACAAACTAACGCCTAAAGGGAAAGAAGAAAAGAGAGAGTTGGCACTATGAGGGAACCGACATTTCCTTATGAAAGAATCTTCTGCGTTCACACTATCTGAGAGGAGGGATTTGCAAGGTAATTTCTCTGCCTTGTGTCTCCTGAAGTGTTTTCATCCACCACACTGCTAAAATCCTCCTCACACTCTGGAGCAGCACAGCCCACAAACAGTCAATGAAGGCTTTGCACAGAGCGCCTCTTGTTTAGAGGGTATAGGGGAGTGGGGAAGCTTCATGTCAGTCGGAGAGTAAATGTTGAGGGTTCTGGGTTGGCTGTGCCAGCTCTGGCCCCAGACCCCTTGTGGCAGCAACACCACACACTTCTTCACAAATGCACTCACTGGTGATACGCAGAGCCCACTAAAGCCCTGCTGCTTGTGGGTCCAGGGCATGGGGTTCACTGAGCTAGCTCACCTGTGTTTCCAGCCATCTGGGATGGAGACGTAGTATGTCTGGGCCCACAGGAACTTAGACTCTATGACAACCATCTTGGCTCTGTGGGAAACTTGGAAATGATTTGTGACTTCTCCTGACATGTTCTGCTCCCTTTCCGATGTCCCTGGCCTGTGTCCAAAGCCCTGTGATGTCCTCTGCCCATTCTGTGGCAGGTCTTTCCTAGTCCCTCCGTCCCCCTGGCCTATGGCTACTCTCTTCAGTTAGTCTGAATCAAAGTTCCCAGTGAGTCTGAAGGAAGCTTCCATGTCTGTGTTCATAGCTCGCAAACGTTTAAGGTCGTGATCTCTTTGACAATTTTTAGTGCTGTCTAGAAGCAATATAATATGAACAACAATTGGAAACCAAACATATAATTTTATGTTTTTAATAGCTATATTATAAAAGTAAGATGAAGCAGGTAAAATTCATTTTATAATATATCTAATGTAATAATATAACATTATAGTATAATATATTTAGTATATTTTCCTTAACTCAAATATCTAAAATGCTATCATTTTAACACTTAATCAATATTAACAAAATTAATGAGGATAAACTTTTCAAGAAAGATTAATGAGATAGCTAGTCTTCCTTCTTTCCTTACTTAAAAAAACATTTAAAGAACATGTTAGGGTCTTCTAAGTTGAAAATAACTTTGCCTTGATGAGACAGAGAAAAAGAGTGGGTAATGGGGGGGCCTTTGATCTCCACTTTTTTGTTGTTCTTTTTTGGACACTTGGAAATTTTCTCACCTTGCATTTGCTAAAAATCAGGCAGAAATGCCTCTGTAAATAATGCTAACCTTCCAGAAACTGTGCTCAACTGTCTGTAATTGATTTGGCTCCATAAATCCTTCAGGAATTATCCGCCCCCTTCCCCCGCAAAATGATGTTTATAATGTGGTGATCTTTCAGTGTAGGAAGGCATACAATTTCATTTCTAAGAAACTTAAGAATCAACATCCTAGAGGCACAGCCACCCCAGGAGTAAGACCCAGACATACATTTTGTGTGGCCCCTGCCTGTTCACTTAAATAATTTGAGTCACCCAAACTTGGCATGTTAGCACAATCCTGGCTGCCCAATCTCACACATTCATTCTCATGTGAGAAATATGTATTGGACAGTGTAAGCAGTCCACTTTTCTGCCACCTTTCTAGAACCAGAGTCCCATGGGCCGGAGTCTAGAAGCTCCTGGAGGCATCTGGTTGAGCCCACACGCAAAGCAGAGAGCACAGAAACACAGGTTCTGCTCTGGGTACAGGGTGCCATGCCCTGAGGACCTTGCATCCCAAGAGACTTGGAATATTTGGAAGGAGGCACTCCAAAGTGATGGCCCCACTTTATCAGGTGTATGGAAGGTTCTATGCTCCCTGCCATGGACCTAGTTAAACAGGTGGATGGATAAACATAGAGGAGGACTGGCAGAAACATTGATGATCTCGGCTCAGAAGATGCCCCTTTGTTGTTGTTATACTTCACTCCCCCCAACAATATTTACCAGGTGCCGTGAACCAGGCATTACAGTCGATGCTGAGGTGAGCAGTGGTGAGGGAGCACGCTCTCAAGGAGTTTGCAGTCCACAGAGTGTTTCTCAGCCCTAGCTGTAAATTAGGATCATGTTGGGGAGCTTTCCAAAAACGCTTGTTCCCAAGATCCATCCTGAGTCAATATATGAAATGTCCTGGAGGTAGGGCCGAAGCAGCCGAATGATTCTGATGCGCAGCCAGGGTTGAGAACTACTGACTTGGGCAACAAGTGGCACACGGGGTGAATGAATGTGTCCTGCTTCTATCATGCACGGCCTCCTATCTACCCTGGCAGATCGTGAGCCCCTTGGGCAGACTCCAGCACAGGGATGCTGGCTGGTGAGTTCTTCCTGCTGCTGGAGGTGTATCAGGACTCTCTTGTGCTGTTAGGAAACCATCCAAGGACTGTTCACCAGGTGGCTGTGGTGGACCAGGCTTAACATCACGTGGTGGGTGGGGGGTTGGAGTGTCAGGGCTGGTTTTGGCCTGAAGTATAATACCAGGTTAGCTCCAAAGCCAGTGAAGCAGCTTCCCAAACCACAAAGACACTTTTTCAGAACATAATACCTCGCCGAAAATGATTATAAAACCAAATCTCTGGCATGTTCTGTTAGACAATTCAGGTATCTTAATTTTCTGTCAAACTTTTGGAATTTAAGGGAATAAGTATCTTTAAATCACAAAATGCTTGCCTACTTCTAAACTCAAAATGAAGCGTATAAAGTTTGTTTCAAATGAGCTTCAAAGGGGGAAAACGATGTATTTTTACTTAGTAGTTTTTAGGCAGTTCCATACTTGCATACTTAACTCTAGTTCATAATTCTAATTTCCTTAAATAAAATTGTTATTTCTTATACCAAGTATGGCTGGCTCTCTGACATAGACTACAGGTAATTCCACTTGGTATCTGCTGTGTTTGTAATTTATCGGGGCTGCCGAACGCTGATTAAACAGACCCTGCCAGCTGGCTCCGCGGGGGGCTCTCCTCTGGAGTTCACACTGGGCAGCTCTCTCCATCTTTCCATCATATTTACTTAATGTGTTTCGTGCTTTGCACATGCAGTCGTAAATAGTGTTTGATTTAGAACTTTATGAATTAGACAAGTCACATAATTTTAAACACATAATTAATAACCCATAAAAGTAAAATCAGGAAAAGAGAAAGCAAATACCTGTTTCAGGGAGTCACTATCATTTCTATTCTCCTCCTCCCCCTTCTCCTTCTTGGGGGAGGGCGAGAGTGGAAATAGATTCTAGTGAAGTTCTCTCATGCAACTGGAAAATCCCCGCAGCTCAATGGCTGGTCATCTCTCAGCCAAGATCTATCAAAGGTTTCTTTGCATAGAGAGAACATGGGACTGTGAGGAAAGATGAGGGAGATATTATGCAGGTTTTTAAAAGACACCATCAAAGAAAACTTCTGCTAGGAGTCCTGGGCTCTAACTGTTGATGTCAATGTCAGCAGTTTGGCTCAGCTAGGACCGCGGGTGTGATTTCATGGACTCGTTCATCCAGTGAGCCCCACTGCCGCCTGTGGGGTGCCTGCCTCTGTGCTCCACACTGCAGACCCAGAGTTGAATTAGACATGGTCCCTGTCCTCAGAGAATCCTCTTGTCCTCTTGTTGAGGAGGCCCTGCCATGCACAGGCCTCATTGAATTAGGTGGATCAGAAACTCCCTCTCACCAGTTTGCCCAGGGATGTTCCGTCTGTGGAGAGTTGACACATCCTAAACAAATGACAACAGGGTATAAATCAACTCTTAACAACTCCTTTCTTACTCCCCATCCAGTATCTCCACTTCCAGCTCACTGTATGTGTGCATAGGTACGTATGTGTAAATATAATATATATTTGTCTTAAGTATATGTATACTTACATATAGGGTTCGGCAGAAGTAAGGCCTGCTTGAGTGTAATAATGTATAGTTTTAATTTGAGCATTTCACCTAAAATGTCATCTGATGTGCTTGAGTGTGAGGTGGCTATGTTATAGAATTACATGCTTATGATTTTGTAATAAAAAGGGGGTGTTATTTGTGCCAGACCCTATATCTAAGTATATATGTGTGTGTGTATATGATATATAGTACACACTAGTATACACTATACACTATACACTAAGTATAAGTACACAGATATTAGTGGGAAGAAGTATTTATGTTCTGTTAGTGTTTGCTATGCATGGGAAGATACTAACATTTACACAGCTGAATGGCTAGAGCTAGACGCAGTTATCTTATCTGATTTAGACTACTTGTTAATAAGCGGGTTATTACTGTACTCTTTTTGGGTGACACAGAAACGGAAGCTGGAGGACGGTAAGTGGCTCGAGGTTGCACAGCCAGCAGGGGGCGGAGCTCAGGTTCAGGCGGTCCTGCCTGTGCGCAGAGCCCTCCCACTCAGCGACCTTGCTCTCATTGGAATGACACGAAAGTCGTTCTTTGCCTCTTAGGTCAGTAGCATTTTTTTCTTTCTATTTATTCCAGATGTCAATCACTTGCTTAAGGTCATCTAATTTACTCTTCCCAAACACTCTTTCAAAAATATTGAATGCAATTTTTTCCATTTGGAGCAGAAATTTTCCTGATTTGGGGAACAATCTGCTAGGATCTAAGCATGCCACAAATTGGTTATTTCATCACGGTCCCAGTAAGAAAAATGGAAAAAAACCCTTTTTTTTTGCCTTCCTTCCTTTCCTCCCTTCTTCTTTTCTTATTATCTCCTTTCATCTCTACTCTTTATTCCTAATTTGAAAGCTATATTAGGCCCAGTGTATCCATATCTTAGTGAGGAGAAAGATGTGTGTAGATATTTCTTGATAATATAATATGTACAATAATAGAAATATATTCAAAATACAGTTCCAACCCAGAAGAGGCTGTGGTTAACTTTATTCTGAAGAGGGTGGAGCCGGAGAATCTTTCACACAAAAGATGTTTGACCTGGTTGTTAAGGAATGAATAGGCAAGAGAAAGGGCGATTTGAGAAGAGAGCACAGAATTGGAAAAGCCCAGGCGTCAGTCACTGCTATATGCCACATTAGACAGGGGAAGAGAGATGTAGAAAGGTCTGAGCTGAACAAGTATAGTGTTGATATTGGCCAAGTGGGTGCTGTTTCCAAAGACACGCATCCTGCTGCTCTCAGCATTGCTGTAGCAGCAGGTGAGGCAGCTGCAGGGATGGCGCCTAGCCAATCCATGCTGATGGGGTGTCTCCTCTCTCCTGGAAACTATGACACTAAATGCTTGATTTTTATCAGGACCATCCTCTTTGTTATAAAAACCATTTGACGTGGTCCAAATTAGAGCAAGACTGTGTTGCAGAGTATTGATTTTCTCACAAATATTTAGCGCAAGGAGAATGGGGCCTTTCTGATGACTCGGACCAATCCCTGATGATGGGGAG
The DNA here is from genome assembly GCA_004024845.1 of Tonatia bakeri. Taxonomy (NCBI): domain Eukaryota; kingdom Metazoa; phylum Chordata; class Mammalia; order Chiroptera; family Phyllostomidae; genus Tonatia; species Tonatia bakeri. The sequence goes on along the minus strand of PVIA01003241.1, from coordinate 78,446 downwards.
GAAACCTGTCTCCCCTGAAGCACGTTGCTGCCCGAGATAAGGGTTCTGTCAACAAAGAAGAAGGAAGTGGTTGTTGGGCAGCACTCAACAATGTCTGCTGCAAAGCGAATGAGTATGGGAAGGGAATATCTGATTGACATTTGCAGTTAGTACAAATGAGACATCTGTGTATTGAAGAAGGAGCGTTGCATATTTTCTCTCTTCTTTAGCAACATACACATTGTTATAGGTCACGTATGTTTTCCAGCAAACTTATTAGTTTTTGTTTTGCTTTACCATATCTTTATCACCTTCAAAACCATGCTTCATAAATATGAGTGCTGTTAAATTCCTATTCATCATCTGCAAGATTTAAATTTGCCTTAGTTCATTCAATATCTGAATACCTGAAGAAGGCAAAAAATCTGTTTTCTTGTGGAGGCAGTCTTTTGTAAAAGATTAAAAATGATAAATAAAAATGTTTCCTTTGGAACAACAAAATGGAAGCTACCAGGGTTCCCAGATGACTTCAGATAGAGCCACCTGTCAGATCTGGACCATTTGCTCATCTCTGGACTATTATGCAGGAAAGAAAGAAATTTCTGTTTCCACTGAGGTACTATAGTTTAGAGTCTGTTGGTTACAATTGATAGGGGACTTAAGAGTTGGAAAATTTTAGTTTAAGTGATAGCTAATAAGCTTAGGAATCAATACATGTAAAAGCTTTTGTTTCAGGAACTGAAGGTATTGCCCACCCTGACTCCAGGAGTCCATAAGCAGTCCCACCTTTGCTCCTCAGGAGGACTGCAAGCAATTTAAGATGATATCTGAGCCATTGTGCTCCAGGGTGGGATGACCACCACCAGGACACAGCTTAAGACCACCACCCAGGGCAAGAATGCTGAAGTTGTTGGGTTTTTTAAATCCAATTAACTTTTCCCTGAATTCCAAACCCCTTACCTACACTTTGTTCTCCTTATTAAAAGGGCCATTTAAAAATGGAATTTAAGAAGGTCTGTTAGGGTATGAATCCACCATCTTCTCAGATCACCCACCATGTGAATAAAGCGCCCATAAAGATTCAATCAGTCATTGCTTATTGGGTTTGGTAGTGACAGGCAGCCTGAACTTTGGTGTCTTTTCTGGTTTCACAATGGCCTATCTTAACTAGTAGACTTGCTGAATTTTTTGCAGGGGAGTGGGACAAATCTTCCAATTCCATCACAAAAATTTGAAATTTAGAACTTTATGCAAAATCTACAGGTCTTTTTAAAAAAGGCCTATTAATTCAGTATTATTGAGGTTCTGTTTAGGTCAAAATCACATGTTGGTGCCCTTCCATGGCCCCTTTGGCATTGCTTCTTTTCTCCAACATTGCTTGACTGGATCACCAGGCACCTCTATCTCTGCCTCATGTTTTCCCTCCAGCACAGACAGAGCCATATTTGCAGGGAGGCATAAAGAGGATCCCTGGCCAACACTGGAAAACAAGGATGAAAGGGAGGTTGTGGACTCTGTCACTTATTTGGTATTTTATAAAGAAACTAATTTATCAGGAGAAAGCAGTGCAGAGCACTCAGCTTCTCGAATTAAGAAAATAATATACCACGGCAGACGGAAAGCTATGCTACAGATAGAGGACTTTTGAATGGATTAGATGAATTAGCATGTGTAAAGACTTAGAACAGTAATGGCAAAGGGTAAACACACACTTAAGGTTGATATTAATGATATAAGTTGCTTAAGGTCACCGATGGAGTGTTGGGAACCACTGTGCCTGGTTTCAGGAGCTGTAAATCCCCAAGGCTAAGGCTAAATAAAGGACCCTGAGACCATGAGCCACTTAGGAGACAAAGCTCATCTTCTTTGTGGGGGCACCACCTCTGCCCCCTTTCACCTCACCCTGCTTGACCCTGGGCAGATGACTGGTTAGCCAATGATGGGTAAGATTCCTCAAAGAAGGGATGACCTAAGACAAGCATGGTCATGAGGGGGCCCTCAGGGAAGGATTGGGGGCTATAGAAAAAGGGGATGATAGACTCTTGCCCCTCAGCTTTGACATAGCCTGAGTCCTCATTCTGTCTGCTAGAAGTCTCCTAATCTCTTGGCTGCCTTACTTCCCCTGCCCAATTTAAACCTGAAACCATGCTGGAGGTGAGTGCAGCCCTGTGCTGGAAAGGGCAGGTTCCCTGGGGCAATCAGGCCCAAGAAGGAATGCGTAAAATCCTATGCAACCTGCTTTGCTAATACCCTCAATTAAATCATTACCATTATCATTAAAATTAAATCATTATCATTACCATTAAATGATAAAGGTCCAAACATAGAATGAGTTTGTTTCCTCCAAGGTTTATGGCCCTTTAGCTATCTGACCCTGACTCAGAATAAGCCCTCATAGTTCTTTGAATGTTATCTATTGTTTGATCCTTCCTGCCTGACAGTGATTGATGAGCTTTACGTGTATTCCTGTGCAAATTAAACCCAATAAAAGCCCGTTGAGGAATAGGCCCCTGGCCCTCCTCCTTTGAGAGATTGGCCACCGTTCCTCTCCAAGCAGATCACGTCTTATAAATTTATTCTCATCTGTGGCAGCCAGGGGGGCCCTGTAGGCGGACCCTCCACCCCACAGTGGAGGAGTAGATAGACCTCCTAGACTGATCTTCCACATTTCAACTTGTTCATGCACTTTCGTCTGCCTTCCTGCCCTATATTCTTGAGATTTCCTTGATTTTTCTTCCATATGACTAATGCTGTCTTTAATCATATCCATTATTCAGTTCAATTTTTAGTGAAGTTTTTTTTTAAGATTTTATTTATTTTTTTAGAGAGAGGAGAAGGGAAGGAGAGAGAGAGAGAGAGAGAGAGAGAGAGACATCAGTGTGTGATTGCCTCTTGAACACCCCCCACTGGGGACCTGGCCTGCAACCCAGGCATGTGCCCTGACCGGGAATCGAACCAGCGATCCTTTGGTTCGCAGCCCATTCTCAATCCACTGAGCTACACCAGCCAGGCAATTTTTAGTGAAGTTTTTAAATGTGGTAATCATATTTTTAATTTCCAAGAATGTCTCTAGTACTCTGGTAGCTCATTGTTTTCATGGCAACCTATTCTTATATTATGGATGTAACATTCTTTCTATCTCTGATGACATTAATTAAAACTGTTATTTTTTTATAGTTCTTTTTTAGTTTCCTTTATTATTTCTACTTTCTCCAGCATCACCATGTTTGCATATCCTGGGCATTTTCTTTCTTCTCCTGGTCTTCCTCAAATATCTGGTGATCTTGCATTTGCCATTCACATTCATGAGTAAAAATTGAGGTTGATTTGTATGAGGAGTTAGCATAATTTTCTTCGGCAGCCGTGTGGGTCTTTCCCCCAGCAGGCTTCTCCTGAGGGTTGACTGCGAGTTTTGTCTAAGTGCACCGGTGGTGCTGACAGATTTCACTTTTGGGTTCATGGATAAAGACCAGGCAGGCAACCTGAAGACCTCCTCCGGTTACCACAGAGGAGGACTTGACTTTGGCCGTGGAAGGCTGTGTGTGTATTTCTCTCCCGAACGGATCAACTTTCCTCTCCAGTCTCTCTCCCTGTGAATTCCCATTTGGAGGTGGAAAGAAAGCGGTCCTAGGGCATTTCCAGCTCTATTTTTCTTTTCACTTTCAGTTTAAAAGCCTTTTCCAGACAGATTAACTCACAATCTTAAAGGATACTTTTGTTGAGATTGTGGTTTTTAAAAATTTTGTTAACATGTGATGATTGCCGTGCTACCTACATTTATTAACTCCATGCATCTTCTCTTACTATGGTCTATTCCACTCTTACTATTCAGATTCCATCTCTTTCTTTATGTTTTTGTAATTTTTCATAATTGTTCATGCAATGGTCATAAATTCATAAAGATAACTTTCTTAAATATATGTCCATACTTTTATTTATGTCTGTATAATCTTTCATACCATTTGAATGGATTTGGAAGCATGTGCTCAGCCTATTATTTTGATTAGTCCTTCCTGTAAGTGATTTATAAACATCTTTTCTCTGTTGTCTTCTTCAAATTTCTATTTAGGATTAACTATTTACACACTTTCACTCTGAAAAGCTGACAATGAAGAAGTATATGTTTGCTCATGTAGCTAATATATGTAATATACAGAAAAAGGGAGGAGAAAACATACAAGTAGTTTTATGTAATTGTGCCAATAATATCTAAATCTAGATCTCAGAGTTCCTGGGAGAACTTCAAACTCCCATAAATGATACATAATTTAAAGAATCAGAAATAGAAGTTTGATTTTTTTTTCTTGATTTACCCTGTACCACTCACTGCTGTAGGTGACCCACCCAGTTGGCAGTCCTTGGTTACAGCAGCCTAGAATAAGACACAACCCAACTGTATTTTTAGAAATAGAAATAATAAAATAGTAATGAGAGTATGGAAATATTGTACAGAAGGGAACATGTGTGCAGTTCAGAAGTAGTAAGTAAAATGGCTGTCTGGTTCTTTTTAAAAACGCGCATGCCATCTCCACGCCAGGCCCACTCCTCCGCCACAGCAGTTGCTGATAGCGATCGCACCCCTGCCCCTGGTGACGTTTGAGGACGTCCCTCAGTGTAATTGCTTTCTTTGTCTATAAATTGTCTTCAGGTTCTGCCCCATGAATACAGTGTGAATGTTAACATTTTCTATCTTACTATATGTTCTACAATATATGAAGTAAAAAATTAAATAGGAAAATACATTTGAAAAGTTTCTCCACATCCTAATAAATCTAGCACTTTACCTATTCCTTGTACCTTTTTGATTAGATACATTACAAGTTATTATATTCTGAAACATTTTAACATGGAAATTTAAGTCTATATATGTAAAAGTAGACATGAACATATAATAAATTCCATGCACTCACCACTCAAGTTTAATGGTTATCTACGTATGGCAAATCTTATTTCCTCTATACCCCCGATATCTTTTTTACTCAAATTGTTTTGAAGCCAATTCCATATATAGAATAATTTCATTTTTAATGGATCAAAATTATATTATACTCTACCTAATTAACATAAAAGAAAATGAGTGAAAGGAGAGAGAAAGAGAAGGGAAGGAAGAAGGGAGGGAGGAAGGAAGGAAGGAAGAAAGAAAGGTAGGAACTACTGAAGGACAAAAATATGAGGGAGGTAGAGATGGAGAAAAATAGTTTGGTTACTCTTTTATTCCTGTAAGTGCATATTCAACTCAAGTAACAAAAGTTTGATCAGGTGCAAGTTAATTTGCTTTATGTTGGAAATGATCCCAGTTAATAAGTATTTACCTTCAGAGTTCAGTCCTGCTGCAGACCCACTGACCCCAATTCCTGGGAACTTCAAATGCTTTTAGATGGAATTCAGGCTCATTGGGATCATTTGATCCGACCCGGATGGGGGACATTATGGAACCAGAACCAGCGTAGTCCGGTTCCCTTGCCACTTAAAACAAACAAAATAAAATTCCACATTTTTCTCACATTTGGTTTTATTTTGTCTTGTTTTCTCTTTGGCTAAAAGGCTTCAGCAAAGATGGAAAAATGGAAAGCTGCAGAGGTTAAACACCTGCACATAGCTATGATCATATTTTACCCGCAGGAGAATTACCAGGAAACTGTCCTGCGATCTCAGACCCAGACGATCATTCTCTGATATCACAAATACAAGACCCCATTCTTGTGGGCGTTGGGAGAAAAGACCTGGGTTTATCTTGTCCTGAGGCCAAGGCTGCTCTGCTAACAGGACTCTGCTGACCTCCAGAGGGAGCCCTGGGGCAGCCAGGTCTGAGGCTCATCTGCAAGAGAGGGCCCCAATTCGTTTGCGCTGCCAAGGCAATGTTTATGGAGTGAGGCAATATTTCTGATAACCAAGACCGAAAGTTTGGTCTTCAGTGAATTTAAGATTAATGGTAACAATTCAGATAGTGAGCCCCTTTGATTAAGTAAGCACTTAATGCCATGCCAGGGTAGCCTCCTGAATCCATAGAGCAAGTGTTCAATCGAAACAATCTCTAATATAACCTTTGCATCTCCTATGTTTTGCAAATAGCAAGTATGGGAATCCAGCCAACTGTGCTACCTGGGAAACTTTGAGCTAATACCACAACTTAGGGTAACACAACTTTGTGCAGACACAAAGCCCAACATGATGGAGCTTGTTGAAGTACGTGTTGCATAAGTCACAGTGAGATCCTGAAATTCAGCTTTCTCATCCACTGTACCTTTGGTGCAAGGAAGAGTGACTTAGGAGCAAAGTCTACCACTGGATAATATAAAGGAATGGGAATCAACACTGAAATCAACAGGAAATCAACACTAAAGCCTCAACCCCAGTTCCTCAGCCTTGAGTTAGTAGCACAGTGGGACCACAGCGAGGCTCAGGCCAGATCCCGGAGTTCTCTCTTGCATTGTGTGGAGGGTCTTTTGTCCTGTTCCTTGAGTATGAGCGTAATGAATGCAATACTACTGCTTTTTTTTCTGTATAATCCTGGGCATTCAAAGCAGTCTGAAGACCTTCAAAACATACATACTTGTAGATGAGATATCATCAACACTTTTGAAATAAGGCAGATTTATTATTTACACTTGTATCCTAATGTAAAATGCATGTGTTCCTGTTTTTAAACACAGCCCCACTGAAAAAAGAAAACCCTCCTATAAAAGTAGTACCATTTATATTATTCAACCAAGCACTATGCTTTCTGGGCAATAAAGTCTAATAATAAGGTATCGATTTGTCCATCATCCACCCCAAAAGCACCAGCTTATAAGATTGATTGTCTGCACTGCCTGGTTCCACTCTACCCTTGTGGTTGTACAGAGACACAGGTCATGCAGAGAGAATATGGGGCAGATGGAAGAACCTAGACCTGGGACACTACTGGCATCTTTTTGGCATCACAGAGAGTTGATAAGGGAAGAAACTTGACTTTAATTGGATTCTAATTAATTTTCAGTCAAATTGCAAGTAAAAATGCCAAATCTTAATCGCTTTTTTCCTAACAGAATCAGACTTTACCTTCTGCATTCTGACTTCTTGCTTTTATTTATAAGCAAAAAACCCAGTACAATGTGTACACTGTGAACTACTAACCTGGTGGTGTTTCTGCAAAGTAAGGGCCATGGCTGATTATAGCTGATACTTACTGTGGCTGATAGATCTAACATTATTTTATATGTTCTTATAGCATAAAAAACTATAAAAGGGCAATCACAATTTTGAGTTCTCCTAGATCAGAGTACGTTTGGGAAATTGTTAATGCCTCAAAGTAAAATGAGGATGTCCACGCAGATCTGGCCAGGGGGTAAATTTTTATTTTAGCACCATTTCCAAATATGCCCAGGAAGCTGCAGGATCCAGATAGTCAGGCTAATGAACTCTGCCTTCTTCCTTTACTTCCCACACCTCCTTTCTGAATCTCCAAAGAGCTGTGGATCTTGAAGGGAAGGATCTGCCACATTCGTTATGACCTCAGAGGTAGCAAGCTCCCAAGTTAAATGAGAGCTGTTTGGGAACTAATTTTAAAACATTAATGAATATGCTGTTATTCCAATGAAATATGCTTTTTCTGCACCCTCCCCCCCAAAAAAACCCCACTGGAAATAACTTGGGTCTTATGACCTAGAAGTAGCAATAGAAAATCTAAGGGGAAACACAGCTAGATCTCTGGAAAGATAATGTTTTGTGTGTTTATTTTTCTTCCAGAACTCCAAATAGTTACCTTGGCAGGCAGGCTGCTCTCTAACTGCCCATCTCTGAAGACTCGAAGGTGTTTACAGAAATTGAAAGTCCCAGCAGTACATTTCCATGAGCTCATTTTTGCTACCAATTACACCCGTCAGATTTCCTATCTACAAATGAATATCCATGCAGCATAAACCCCTGCTTTGAGCTTTTGTTTTAATTACCAACAAAGCACAGAAATCATATATGCGATTACTGTAACGTCAGGACATCTTTTTAGAATCCCTGCTGTGGCTACTATTATTCAAAGCAATTCCAATGCTATTTCTTTCCTGCCTCTTTATGCTAATCAGTCCGGCCCACTGGGCTCCTCCTCCTTCCAGCCTCCCTTAAGAACAGTTCACTTTCAGCTGCCTGGGAGGGTAACACAGACCAGGCTTAGAAATCACTTGATTTAACTCAGCAGAACTTTTCCCCCCTTGATTATACATTACTCTAGCACTCCTGTCTAAATATACGGGGCATCAGATTTCATATCAGCAGAAGGAATCAAAAAGTGCCCAAACTGTAATCTGTTAGAAATAGTTACTGTGTGGGATTTTATACTATCGGGGGGAAATTTCAGTATGCTTTGAAATGAAACAAGAATTTCGTGTTTTTACTCAAATGCATTGGTGTCTTTATAAGTAGGGTCAGTTATATTGGTGAATATTTACTTGAAGAATCGTGACTGGGAAACACTTGGAAATTTATTAGAGCAGTAAATGTTTTACCCACAGGGACGGGACCTGCATGTGCCTTTGGGGGTCTGGGGGTCTTGTGAAGACCGTTTCTGGTGAGTGGCCAGGGGAAGGGCATGCCCTAGTGATACTGCAGCCGTAGTGACACTGCCAGTACCATGTCTGCTATACAAAGGGAAGGCAGCAGCCACCTGCCCCACGGTTGGCACACCTGCAGACTGAAGCTTCCGGGGGACCAGCGGCAGCACGGTGAGTCAGCCAGGCTAATGAGCGGTGTGTTCTGTAACCGCCTGGCCCTTTGTATTCCTGGAAGAATGGTGGGCTGGGGAGTACCTGGAAAATCTCTGGTGATAAAATGCTTGACAATCTTCCATTTTTAAGCTCTGAGAATAGTCGTGATGGTGATACATGAGGGTGGGTTAACTTGGATTCACTGTTGGTTTTTAAGGGACTACGGAATACTATCAAGAATGCATATCCCTTGGAGTTCTGCAGCATATGTACTTAAATGGCTAGCCTCTGTCAGTTTTCTAGAGTATGCTAGATTTTGTAGCATTCAAAACTTCCTTCGGGCAGGACTGCATCAGCTGCAGGGGAGTTTGCTGAGGGCAGCTTCACATTAGCCTGGAACTCTCTCTCCCATCCTCCCTCTAATGGTGCACTTTTAGACTTAGAGTTTAAGTTTAATTTTGTCTGGATCTCTGCCTTACTCACTTGTGGGCTGAATACACATATTCTTGACCCTTTCCCTCGTGTGGTCCAGGAACAGCTGAGGCGGGACTGAGAAAAGCATCATGTCTCATACAGGGGCACTCATTCAGACTAAACCGTCTCTACCTCCAGCCATTTTCACTCTCAGTCTTTTTAAATCTTAAGTCCACTGTCAGCCAGCAGCCTCCGTTAGTGGCAGGTGGTTGACATGAACGGACAAGATGATCCTGCCAATCCATTCTGTCAGGGACAGCAAAGGACACTGTGGAAAAGGCTGAGTGCCATCCCCGATGACCCATTGGCCCTCAGAGATGAAGGATTTACCCCAGACATGGATAACTTCTCAACCAGCTGTGATGCATCTGTCCATGTAGGCATCCAGGCTACGAAGTCTTTATTCATTTTCCCAGATACGGTTGGGATTTTAGTGGTGCGGAGAGTGTTGGCTCAAGGACTGAAACCTCCTGGTTGCAAAGTGGCATCTTTGTGCTACCATTTATGTGAATGTGTCAGGCCACCTCCCTGGCATGTGCACCGCGTGTTGTACAAGGCTTGGCATAGTGTGGGCAAAAAATACTTCATATTGAGTAAAAAGAGAGAAAATCATTAAGACCGCCCTGTGCCGTCAGGGTTCGTGTAAATTAGTTTGAACTAACTGCTTTAGAATGAAAGTCCTGGTATGAGCCAGGGCTGTAGAGCATTCTTGATCCCCCATGATGAATTCCAGTTCATCGTAGGTGTTTTGTTTGCTGCTCCTTTTGTTTGAAATATTTAAAAATGATGTAATACTTGTTTTATAAGATTTTCTGGGGGTAGCATCAAGGAGATGGTAAAAATCACCCCCCAAAGATAGTTGCTATTCACATTTGAATGGATAGTCTTCTAGCCTTTACTTCTATGCATGTGTACAGGGTATTCTCTTGCATGATTTTTAAATAAAAATAGATTTTGTATAAGTTTTGTAAACTGCTTTTTAACGTGAAAATAGATCATGAACAAATTTCTATGTCATTATGTATTCTTCTGCAATGTTATTTTTAACAGCTATGTGCGATTCCTTCACATGGACATGGCAAAATTCCTTAGGCAATTCTCTACCGTTAGACATTTTTTTTTATTTCCATTTTTTTTACTATTACAAGCAACACTGTGTTGAACGTAAATTAATGGATAAATCCAGAGATAAAATTATTTTATCGGGGTCCATTCTTCAAGGTGACATTGTGGAGTCAAAGAATATGCATAGTTTTCAAGTTTGGGGGTTGTTTTTTATTTTGGTTACTTTGTTTGTTTGGCCAAGTGGCCCTCCAATCAGCTGTGCAGGAATATACTCTCAGTAAACTGGGTGTTACTTTAAAAGTTCGTTCCCAATTTTGTAAGCAGAGAATAGCGTCCCACTGTTGTTTTCCTTTAAGGCAGGCTGTCCTGATGGTCTCTCCCTGGCCGGCCATATCCAGAGCAGCCTGGAAATGTCATTATGATGACATACCTCCCAAAATACCAACAAGACTGGAAGTCTGATCTCCTTTCTCAGACTGAAGCTTTGCCCAGAAAGTTTTAAAAGCAGCCATATTCTTCCCCAGCTGAGTCTCAAAATATCTGCCCACGTAAACCACAATACATGAGGTTCTGAAGCATACTAATGCAATCCAGACTGACAGCTGACTGCTACGAGAAGTGTCATCTAGAAATCTGAGTTGACAAGTGACCCTGGGCAGTGTTTGCTGCGTTGTTAAATAGCATTCCAGTGACTGTCCTGTTTAAAAATATTCATTCAGGGCAGTGGCCTTGATTTTTCCTTAAGTAAAGTTCAGAAAAGTTCAAGGAAGCAAAGCCGGTTGTTTCAGAGTGAGTTCTGGCTGCGGGTTTATTCACGGAGCCATTGGTGTTCCTGGCTTTGCTCCCCTGAGTCAGCCCAAGGTTCCAGCTCCTTTGTTCCTCGCACAGACCATGAATGATTGACGTTCAGCTCTTCAAAGGCCATGACCAGGTTCAACACAGACATCCTTTCCAATGTTAGCTCAGAGGCATTGAACTCTGGCTACCTAGTAACTCACAAAAATGAACTTTTGGGGCAATCATATAGATAAAAGTTACTTTTCCTTCAGCAGTGTTCAGAACAATGACCGTGCAAAGCACTGCATCAGATGCCGGGTGTGTTGGTAGGACTAAGCCAGCTAAGCTGTGGTTTCTACTCCACGAGGACTTACACGCTAGGGCAACAGACACTGCATCCAAAGTCCAGCAGGTTCCGCTCCTTACTGGTTGCTGTCTTTTAGTGTCTCCTTTAACATTTTAAAGTTTTTCTGTAACATAGATCTAAGACCACATCTATAAACATTAATTTATACATCTATAAAGCCTCAACAAAGTTCGGTACACATATCATGTACTAGGCGGATATAACCATTCTTATATTTTATAAAGTTTTAAATTTACAGAGTGGTTTCAAATATATTGTCTCATTTAATTCTCAAAACAACCTGGTAAAGCAGTGTACTAGTAATGGTTCTCCAGAGAGACACAATTACTAAGATGTGTGTGTGTGTAGATAGATAGATAGATAGATAGATAGATAGATAGATAGATAAAGATATATATATATATATGTGAGAGAGAGAGAGAGAGATTTATTTTAACAGAATGACTCACATGATCATGGAGCTGGCAAATCCAGAGTCTGGACATTCGTGCCAAGAGCCGCCAAGGCTGCAGCTGAGGTCTGCTGGTAGGATTGCCTCTTGCTCAGGGCAGCTCAGTCTTTCGCTCCAGCCAGACATTCAGCCATTCAGCAGGTTGGCTGAGGCTCACCAGCATTATGGAGGACAATCTGCTTTACTCAAAGTCCACTGCTTTAAAGGTAAATCTCATTCAAAAATACCATCACAGAGACATCCAGGATGATATCTGACCAAATATCTGGCACTAACGCAGCCAAGTTAGCACAAAATTAACTATTACAAGTAGGCATCATTATCCTCACTTTTAAAGATATGGAAACTGGGAATTCTCAAGGTCAAGTAATTTCTCCAAGATTATGTAGTTATGAAGGCTTAATTTTTATGCACTGTCTGCTGTATACAGCTGTCTCATAAATCCATGATTCTTAGGGTTGCAATGTTTAATTTTTTTCCACTGATCTTCGTATCGGAGGAACTTCTCTGCAGACACTCAGGACGTGTTGGCTTTCCTCAAGGTCTTGTTTGTGCGCTCTGGCGCCGATGCTCCAACCCCAGCTGGGTTTCCCACAGTTCGGTTTCATTCCAACACTGCCCAGAGTTAGGAAAGACTCTGGAAGTTAAGGGCTCAGTCTCAGAAGACTGTCCCACTTCAAATGCCAGCTACAAATTCCAGGTGTCTCCAAGCCACCTGCACTTTCGTCTGGACATCTCCAAATTCAAGGCTTCCCATAACTCTCAGGGTTGATAATTTGCTGAAGCATCTCACAGAACTCAACAAAGCTCTGTACTCACAAGCACTGTTTTATCACGAAGGATACAAGTGAACAGCCAGATGCAAAGGTTCAGAGGGAAAGGTCTAAGCGGGCCCCACCGCTCTCCCAGTGGCTCAGTAAGTTCACCAACCAGGAAGCTCCACTCAGCTCAGGGTCCAGAGTTTTTATCTGGGCTTTCATTTTTCAGGCATGTTTGACTCAATCACTGGCCCGTGACTCACATGAGTGAGTCACTCCCCAGTTTCCTCTCCCCTGCCTGGAGAGTGGGGGTAGGGCTGGAAGTTCCTACCCTCTAAATACTTGCTGGGTCTTCCTGATGGGTCCACCTCCTCTCTTGAAACTGTCTGAGGGCCTACTATGAGTCACCTCAACAGCATCACAAAGACACGCAGCTGTCAGTCCAGAAGCTCAAAGAATCTTTGAAGTTCTGTGCAAGAAATAGGGGACAAAGACCAGATATGGTCTTCGTTATATCACACTTTGGCCATGATTTTCTGGATATGTTCTGTTTTAATATCAAGAGAGTTTTGTGCAAGTTATGAAAAACAGATTAATGCCCTCAACCATTTATCTACTCAATACATTTCTACTGAATACTAACTAACCAAATACTGGATGCTATCTTATACACCACAAATGCAAAGATGACTTTCTGCCAAGGTTGTTTTCTATCATGTCTTCTCTGAGGAATTCAGTAATAACAACTGAGCTTCTGGTACATTTTACTGTGTGGGTGAAGGAGAAAGTGACTTGGTTTTCGTACTGTTCTGACTCTGCTGCGTTCATCTGATGGTCTTCGTATTTCGCCACCCCCCCTTGTGGGTTTTGGAGGGCACGGAATCCAGCTGAGGACTTAGCAAATGCAAATATAAAAGCTAAGCAGTGACGATCTACTGTGCCATGAGATTTGCTGTGAATGTAAACCACAGAAATCAAGTTGCATTTAGATCACTGTGAATGCATGATTTCTTAAACATACCCCGCACACATTCATGAATGTACTGACTTTAGACCCTGAAGAATTCAAGTGTTGGGGGATGAAGACGCAGATATGAGAAAGGGAACCCGTAAATGGTATATAACTAAATAATGCCTTTTATGTGAAAAGGTAACATGAAAAGATATACACAGTATGCTTCTTAACATAGCTTCGTATTAGCTCCTTCTGGTGTGACCCCGAGGCAGTGCTGCTGCGCAGACGACGCGATATCTTCGGGGTGATACACAGTTAAATGAACGCAGGCAAAGGAAGAAGACCTGCACTTATTTCTGTTTTTATTTCACCACAATGGAGCCTCAAAGAGGCTCAAATAATCTTTGTTCTATCTGCAAAGTCATTACTGGCATTTAAAGGCACAGATTGGTAGAAACAAATAGAGACCATTCAAAAACAATTAAAAACTTATATTCTATTAGAGTTTATCACGTTCAAGCTCCTACCCAGCACAGAAATACTTTCAGAAATAAGCCTCCTTAGTGAATGGCACATATGTGAAGATTTGGAAAATACATATAATGGTTTAAAGTTCATTTTCCCATCTCACACTCATCAGAAAGGCTACTATAAAAAATTAGAAATAGACAAGTGTTGTAAAAAATGTGGAACAATTAGACTCTTATGCACCATTGATGAGAATGTGAAAATGGTGCGTCAGCTGTGGAAAATACAGGATCCAGCAGAAGTAATGCCTGCCTGAGTGTGGTTGGCGGGGTAATATTATTGGTGCAATAATTTATAGTTTTAATTTGAACATTTTCACCTAAAATGTCATCTGGTGTGCTTGGGTGTGATGTTGTTATGCTATAGAATTACATGCTTGTGATTTTATAACAAAAAATTTTGTAATAAAAAGAGGGCTTTATTTGTATTGGACCTTGGAGTATGGCAGTTCCTAAAAAACTAAGGACAGAATTGCGAAATGACCCAGCAATTTTACTTCTGAGGATATAACCAAGAGGAGTGAAAGTGGGGACTCAAATCTGTGCCCTGCCATTCATAGCAGCCCTAGTTATAACAGCCCAAAGGTGGAGGCAACTTACATGCCCGTTGACAAATGAATGGGTAGACAAAAGGTGGTATGTGTGAACAATGGACTATTATTCAGTGTTAAAAAGAAAGGAAATTCTGACACATGCTACAACCTGGGTGAACCACGAGAACATTATGCTAAGTAAAATGAGTCAATCAGACAAAGATAAATACTGTGTGATTCTACTAATACGGAATATCTAGAGTAGTCGTCCGCAGGGATAGAAGGCGAGTGGCGAGTTGTTTTGCAGCGGTACAGAGCTTGTTTCACAAGCTGAAGAGAGTTCTGGAGATTGACTGCACAACAATGTGAATATACTTAACACTACTGAACTATACACTTAACAATAATTAAGATGGCACATCTTGTGGTATGTATGATTTACCACAATTTTTTAAAAAGCTATAACTGCCCAAAGCCATCCCCAGTTATATTTCTGAAGTTGGCCCCCTCCCCCCAAATACCTGTCATTTTTTTTTCTATACTGAATCATGTAAAAACTCTAGAAGGATTTGAAATAGAAGAGAACTTCTTCAACCTGGTGAAAAAAACATTTGCAAAATGTTCTTTACAGCTAACATAGTAACACTTTCACTACCAATGAAATACTTAGCACTTTCCTACTATGATCAGAAAAAAAGCCAAGGATGTCCAATGTAATCACTTCTGTCCAACGTTCTGGAATAGGCCTGGAGGGCCTAACCAGTGCACTAAGTTGAAGTAAAACAATCTATATTTACAGATGATTGATAGTGTAGAAAATCCTTAGGAATCTACTAAAAAAATAAACTAATAAACGAGTTTACCAAGGCCACAAGATAACAGCATGCAAAATCAATATACAAAAAACAGAATGATATGTCTATATATTAGCAAAGGATAATTAAAATTGAAATTTTAGTGTATTATTTTAATGGAAAAAAGAAATACTTACGAATTAATTTAACAAGATATGTGCAAGACCTATACACTTAAAACAATATTACAGAGAGAAGCCAGAGGGAGACTGAGCTGAATACATGAGTTGAAAGGCTCAATATTATTAATATATCAGTTCTCCTCAAATTGATCTAGAGAGCCAAAGTCATCCCAGTCAAAATTCCAGCAGATATTTTTTAAAGTTGACAAGCCAATTTAAACTGTGTGAGAAAATGCACAGGACCTAGAACTGCTACGTCAACCTTGGAAAAGAAGAACAAAGTTGACAACTTACACTTTGGATTTCAAGCTACAGTAATGGAGACGGAATAATATCGGTATATGGAAAGGAAGTCATTGAAATGGTAAAGGAAGCGCATAAATGGACCCATTCATATCTGGTCAGTAGATTTTTGACAAACATATCAAGATAATTCAAAGAGGGAAAAGATACTCTTTTCCACAATAATCCTGGAACAAACAGAAAACCATGTCACTAAAAAATGAACCTTATTTCCTACTTCACACAAAAATTAACTTGAGATGAAATATGACTAAAACACAAAAGCTAAATTTAGAAGCTTCTAGAAGAAAACATAGAAAAATATTTTCCCCAAATTTGAATAGGCAATGTTTAAACAGACACAAAAAGTATCAATTCTAACTTAATAGAAAATTAAACTATCGTTAAAAATATCAGTTCTTTAAAAGAAACATTAATGAAAGAATGGGAGAAAATACATATGACACATTAATCTGGTAAAGAACTTATAATAAGAATATGTGAAGAATTCAATATAAACAAATCCTTTCTCATGAGAAAAGAGGTACTTCATAACAAGGAGGGATGCTTTTGCCATGTAGAGAGAAAAGAATAAAAAAAGAAAGTCTTTCAATGTTGGAAATGGACCATTTTGGTCTAGGGTTGGCTATGTGAAACTTTAGTTGTCTGTAGAGAAACTAAGCTACAGATGAAAATTTGTGTGTATGTATGTTTTTATAAATTGAGTGTAAGACACATACTAACTACAGAATCTGAGGTTCTGTTTGTTTAATAAGAGCAATTGTGTTATAAAGAGCTTCATTCTCTACTATGGATTCAAATGTTATTTGTCATTGTTTTCTTTTTTATTATTTTTAATTATTTCCATCACCATTTATCCCCCCTACCGTCTTTTCCCTCCATGTACCCCACTGGCCCCCCACCACAGCTGCCACCCTGTTATGTGTCCATGACTTCTTTCTCTTTTGTTTTCTTTCATTGCTCAATCCCTCTACCCCCTCATTTTTTCTTTTCGGAAGTTGAAGAAGTTAAAATTACTTAGCAGAAGTGATTGTTTTGATAGTGGGATGTAGCAAAGTAGGTTTAGAGGGACTTGTAGAAAACAACTAGCCACAAATTTAATGGCAAAAAAATAGAGAACGAATCTTCAAAAAATACCACAGTGTATGTGCCAAACTTCCTTCTAGCTTTGTGAGCATTTCTCACGTGTTAAAGCTTAAACACACAGTATTGTTATTGTCCGTTACCCCGCTCACAGCAGGCAATTAATGTTTGCTAAGTAAATCAATACGTTCCTCCTCAAAAGTTCATTCGAGTGATTGATATTCGTAAGTCCCTGAATATTAGGGCCTCAAGTTCACATAGTACAACTGACTTTCTTATCAGAAAACAGACCAGAGTAGGGAAGTGACCTACTTGAAGTTAGTAGTTACTGCAGAAGCCTGGGACTGCACTGCCGTCTGCACCTATCTAAGAAATGTACCAAAAACATTATTAAAAGCATTTAAAATGATTTGAAAAAGTGAAAACTAGAAAAAATTGTTTTACCCCATTTAAAAAATACTCATAAAAGAATAGTTACTTGGTGTGTAAGGACCCCAACCTTAACCATGCAGAGAAAATGGTGAGTGTGTAAGGGAGAGGGGAGGAGAAGTGGGAAGAGGGGAGGGAGGAAATCTGTGTAGGGAGGCAAAGACCATGGTGTCAGAGAGAAATACAGGGGCTAATGGAAGCCAAGGAAGGAGAGGAAGGCAGATGAGGGAAAGCTGACTGGAAAAAAGGTCCAAAATATGGGAAATACATGCAATAGAATATTATTCAGCCTTAACAAGAAATGACATTCTGATATATGCTACAACGTGGATGAACCTTGAAGACACTATGGTAAGTGAAATAAGTCAGACACGAACAGACAAATATTATAAGATTCCACTTGTACGAGGTCCCTAGGATAGTCAGAAAGTGGAATCGTGGTTGCCCAGGGCTGGGGGAGAGAGGCACAGGGCATTAGTGTTTTGTGGGTACAGAGTTTCAGTTTGGGACGATGAAAAATTCTCAAAGTGCATGGTGGTATCAGTTAACACATCAATGTGAATATACCTCATGTCTCTGAACTGTGCTTTTAAAAGGGTTAAGATGGTAAATTTTATGTTAGGTATATTTTCCCACAATAAAAAATACACTTAAGAAAGAGATATCACATACTTACAGTATCTCTTCAAATCTTTCACCTTGACTTATGTATAATACTTCAATGATCATAAAGGCCTGAAAGAAAGAAAATAAACATAAAGGACGGTTTTCAGTTTTCTTGAGAATTTTTCGAGTCTTACAAATTTATATAATTTTATAAAAAGTCAAAGTTTTTCTCTTGCAATTTTCTCTAGCATGCTGAACAATGGTTTCTGGAGAGGGAGAGCCCAGCCTAGTTCTGAATGAGCGTGATGAGCTGTCTGCGCAGAGCCGCCTGCGCCAGGCCCCGAGTTCCTGCTGCAGGGCGCAGGGCACAGGCCCGAGGCCGGCAGGCCCTCTCAGGGAAGGCGAAGCCCAGGCTGCCGCTTCTGTGCTCCCAGGGGGAGAATGGGGCTCGGGCCTTCCAGCTGGTGAGCAGCCTGAGTTCAGTCTCTCTCCTTCAAGGTCTTGTTCTCACTGGAATCACATCCACTTATTCCTGTGGAGGTGGCAAAACAAAGGAGCCTTTTCTCTTGCCTGCTCAGAGGCTCAGGACAAAGAGGAACGCTTTTAAGGAAAAGAGATTGGGAATTGGGAGACGTTGCAGTCAAGCCTCTCCATCTGGCCTGTGTCCTTGGACTCTAGGAGAACAAGGCATTTCTCCCAGAGTGAGCAAGAGTGGCAGGGGACCGAGTGTGACAGAGGACTGGAGAGGACACGGGAAGGGAGGCTGCCTTTTATCGAGTGTCTTCTTTGCGACCTGTAGTCTGACACTTGCTATATGTCTCTGTATGTATGTATATGTACAGATGGTCGTATTTGTCTGGTTATAGAGATGTGTGTCTCTGTAGGAGATGGATGGATGGAGATAGATAGACAAACAGACAGACAGACAGACAGACAGACACCAATATTCTGCTTTACTTCAATAAGGTTTGAAGAGGAAGCTATGGTAGGGGCTCTCACATGTACACATTGTTTCAATCTTAACAACCTTTAAAAGTAGACACAGAAAGAGATGAGAAAAGGCTGAGGCTTGGGGAAATTTTCTCTGTTTTTTAAAACACAGCTCTAGAATTCTCTGACCATGGAGAATCCAACTCCATGCTTTGGCCAGACAGCTGGACACGGGTGAAGGAGGGGAGGAGGCAGGGCCATCAAGGACGGTCCAGGAGCCCGGGTGAGGGAGCGCACACGGAGGGAGAACTGGAGAAGAGGATGTGGCAGAGGCATGGGAGAGGTCCGGGAAGAAAGAGATGGGAACTCGGGGCCTGCCAGGGCTGCAGTCCAAGGGGACAGCTCCAGCCCTGGGAGCAAGTAGAGGTGACCCAGTTGGCAGCAGGGTTGCTGTCACCCTCTTTCCTGCCAAGGCTGCTTCCACAACCTTGCAGGCCCTGGCTGGCGTAGCCTGGTTCTGTCCAGTGGGAACTTGGTTTTCACCTCCCCTGAACTGCAAGAGCAGCAAGAAGCCGTTTGCAGGGCTCCAGGGGGTAGAAGCCAGCTAGCAGAAACTTGGGGCCCCTAGAAGCTGCTTGCCCCACTCCCACTGGGACTCCAAGCCAAAGGTATCGGTGCTCAGCCTCCTCCTCCTCTTCTGTGTCCGGCTCAGTAGCTCCTTTCAGACCTCCTCCATGGAGATGATTCATGGAGAAAATCCTCCAATTACTTCCCTAGTGAAGTAAGTGTGTCTGTCAGAGACCAAGTGCCAAGGAAAGATGCGGGAATAAAGGGGAGGGACGAGACCTTACCACCCACCCAAAATTTGGGGGGAAATTGGGGCATACGTGTTGCAGGGGAAAAAAAAGAAATGTATATTCACTGTAAACACTTTAGAATTCTGAAGAACCAAGCTCTTCTATACATGCATAGTTTTCTAGCTGAATTTGTCTGGAGGCTTGGAGGAGTTTTTTGAATAAAGGCAAACGGGGAGAACGTAGAATATTTCCCAAATGTGCATTCTGAACTCGGTGAATCCATCTTGCTCACACCTTTATTTCTATGCAAAAACCAGTTGGGCCCCAGAAATAAGATATTGGATGTCTGCCTGCCAGGCGATGTAACTCAATAAGAAGTCTATTTTTGTCAAGGAGCATGAGATTTGTCCTTTAATTGTGGGTGTCTGACACTCTAGTAGGAAGGCATTATTTTTAAATTTTATTTTTTATATTTTTAGCTATATATATTTATTTGGTTTAAAGGATCAAATGGCTCTACAATTCTGGGAAAACCAGCAGTCTCCTCCTTGCTCTTTGCTCTCCCTTTTCTTGGTCCCCAGAGGCAACTCCATCCAAGTGCCATAGCTTTCTTTAGGTGGTAACTTCCGATTCTCTAAATATATGGTATTTTAGTGCTAAACAGCTCCCCTTTTTATTATAAAATCTTTTATTACAAAAGCATAAGCATGTAACTCGGTAACATAACAATATCACACTCAAGCACACCAGATGACATTTTAGGTGAAATGTTCAAATTAAAACTAGATTATTACTCCCATATTATTACCCTACCAACCACATTGGAGCAGGTCTTCTGCCTGACCCCATATTTATGTTTAGGCACTCCTGACTTACCACTACGAATGAATTTGTATCCCTTTCACAGATTTCTCTGGGCCCTACACTCACTCCAACCACAGACATGCATACTGCCTCTTCCCCCCGTGTCCCCCAAATCATTGTATCTTAACCTTGATTAGATCGATGTTCAGTGTTGACATCATTGTGACTCTATGAAACTATTGCAATTGATCCATGTCAGTTTAATGATTACTTTCCTTTTCTTGCCCAACTTTGTGTTTTCCTTTGGATTTAATAATTGTATCATAGTTTCATTATCTCAGTCCTCTGTGTATTTATCACCAGTCAGTTCCCAAACTCTCCTTCAATCACCTAAAGATCCTTTCAAAATATTCTCACACTTGATGTATTCAACTAGTTTTAGTCCCATCTTTTTGGAGACGTCTTTCCTGGAGTCTTGGCAGGGACCTCCCCAATATGGGGGGTGGGTTGCTGTCTGTCATGGGTGCCCCCCTGCCATTCTGGGCTACGCCCTCACCATCATTCTGGACACTGCCCCTGGCTCCCTTCAGTAGGTTCCTCTGTTTCTCGGGTCCTTGGTTCACTGGCTCTCTTGGCGAAGCATATCCTCCAGAAGCACCCTGAGAATGGGTGTATGTTGGGTATGCATTTGGAGATCTTGCAGCTGGAAACGTTTGTATCATATCGTCGCGGTTGATATTAGTATATAACTCTAGACTGGAAATAATTTCCCCTCATTAAAAACATCGCTCTTTTGATTTCTACTTTCCAGCATTGTTGTTGAGAAACCTAAAGCCATTCTGATGCAGGACCCTCAGTATCTGATCTGTTTTACTCCTTTCCTGATGCCGCGCGGACCTCTCCGTCCACCAGTGCTCGCAGGTTTCGTGTGCGCACTGCGATGTGTCTGCTCTTGTGCAGCTAACTGAGCCCTGGACAGGCTTCCTCGATCTGGAAACCGATGCCCTTCGATGTGGGGAAACTTTAGTGACCCGACGAGTCGATCGTCTCCTCCCTGCTTCCCCTGTTCGCTCTCGCTGCAGCTCCTATCAGTCAGGTGTTAAAGCGACTCTCCGCTGAACGTCTGGGTTTTCTCATGTATTTTTATATTTTATATCCCTGCTCCTTTGCTGCACTTTCTAGGCTACCTGTTCAACTTTATTTTCTGAATCTTCTGTTGATTTTTAAAAATTTTTGATTTTGCTATCATATTTTAAAGTCTAATTTCTAAAAGCTTATTCTTATTCTTTATTGTTCTTTTTTAAAAAACAGCATTCTTTGCTTCACAGATGTTTCATTTTTATGAGGATATTAAAAATGTACACATATACAATATATATGTTTGTTTTCTAAAACTCTCTGTGTAGTCTTTCTCATCCAACTTACTTTTCTCCTGTTTACTTGTTTAATCTGTGCGTTTTACATCTGGCGATCCTGGACTCCCCGCTTGGATTTAAGAAAGGAGAACTCCTTAAAAGCTGATTGGCAGCTTTGTGTGCCTGAGTGGGGGACTTTGATCCAAGCCGAATCAAAGTCCCCCCCCACAGGGACAGGTTCCCTATACTCCCCCGAACCCCCAGCAGGAATGCAGCCTGCCAACCCATTTTAAATGTCTCACCTCCAGAACTGTAAGGTAATACATTTGTATTGTTTTAAACAACTGAACGTGTGGTAATTTGTCATAGCAACCATGCAAAACTGATACAGAGTATAAGCTTTTCCCTACTCGTCCTCTTTTCATCCTAGAACTCCCACTTTAAACTGAGCCTGATGTTTTATCTCTTCTGGGGGATAACCTTGCAGTCTTCTGCTAGGGTAGGTGGAAAGAGGGCAGGTATTTTGTTGCTGAATGTATAAAACTTTATATTTTCAGCCAAATTTCACCTCTGCTTCCAGAAGCACTTAGTGATGCCGATTTCCAGACCTTTGGTGGTTCTGCCGTGGTGTGGGGTAGTGGTGGGTAAATGAGATACTCTTGAGCATTCACACTGCTGGCTAAGGTCCAGCTCTCCTGGTCTAAGGGTTACCAGTCAGCTACTTTCCAGCTTCCACAATTTTGTCACCGTTGCTTCTCTTTGGTTTTCTTTGTCTTTGCTGTTGTTTCTCTCACTCCCATCCCCGAAAAACCAAGCCAGTCCAACCCTTCATTATTATCTCATTGTGATTTCTGATTCAGGAGGGAGCAGTAAAGGCATGTGTGTACAGCCAATCAACTCTGACAAAGTTGTAAAACCGTGAGTGCCATTATTTTACACTGCTTTTTCCATAGCGTGGTGCTGGGTTGTACATGTTATACATTTAGAACATGACATCTTACAGGTAAAGTTTTATATGATTTGAGTCCATATGACAGGTGGAGGTGAAGATCAATGATTTTGTAGGAGGGAGGCTGCGCTAAATTAAAGGCTTTGCCTCTGACTAGTGGTGTGACTTTAAGAAAGTGCCTTAGAGCCTCGGTTTCCTCACCTGTGTCTAAGGAGGTGTCTGTAAATATGGTAGAAGCCACATTAACACACAAGGTGAGTAAATTAGACCATGTAATGGATAAAAAGCCCTTGGCCACAGCACACTTCCATGGTGGAACAGGACGACAGGTGAACTGAGATTGAACTGTGTCGACAGAGCATTGGTCCTTTCCTGCATGTAACAAGGACTTACATATATTGCGGGGCGAATGAATGTCTTCTCTCTCTTTTTTTTTAAAGATTTTATTTATTTATTTTTTAGAGAGGAAAGGGAGGGAGAAAGAGAGAGAGAGAGAAACATCAATGTGCGGTTGCTGGGGACTGTGGCCTGCAACCCAGGCATGTGCCCTGACTGGGAATTGAACCTGCGATGCTTTGATTCGCAGCCCGCGCTCAATCCACTGAGCTACGCCAGCCAGGTGAATGTCTTCTCTTAATGAAGCATTTCAAAAAACAACAATGAATATCCAGATTCATTAAATGCTGCATGAGCCTTAAAAAAGGCAAAAATCTAAACTAATCTTTAAGTCTTTTTAGTTTCTCCTCCCCTTTTCTTCATCTTCATTCCTTATAACAGAATATTGTATTTTAAACTTGTTATTATTCCATTTTCCTCAAGAAATCATAAGTGCAAAATAAAGAGAGAAATAAAGAGCAACTTGGTCAGCTTTCTTCTAGAATTTAGACGAGCCTCTTAATTCTTTCTTCTCTTTCAGTCCCTTTAATCCCTTTTCCACCCAGCAGGCGGAGGAATCTTAAAAAACAAAATGCATTTCAGAGTGAATTACTCCACAGCTTAAAATCTCTCGCTAGTTTCCCATTTTTCTTGTAGTAAAAAAAAACCTCCTGGCTCATGCTCAAAGGCTTCCCAAAACTCCAACCTCGCCTGCAGCCTCATCTTGTACCACTGTCCTCTCTTACTTTACGAAATGTCTTATCCAAAGTCACCCCTCAGTGCATATTTGTTAAATAAATGATTGATTAATACATATAAAGAGTAAAGGCTAACTTTTTAAAAATATAATTTCAAGGGCTTGGCTTTTATTTTCAAATTTTCCTACTGAGTTAGGCGTGAAAACTGGTATGGACCCAATGGCTTCATAAACGCTTGTTTTGGCTTTGTCTTTGGAGCCTAGAGAATTTTTGGAAGAGGGGGAGAAAAATCTAGATGGGGGCTGAGGTTAGGAGATTATCCGTTTGCTAACTAATGTTCTGGGCAGTGTGAGGGAGAGAAGGTGGCCACTCCGAGGCTAATCTACCTTCAGTCAGACAATGTGTACCCACGTCCTAACACAGAGGCTGGCACACACAAAGACATTCAATAAATATTTGTTGAATCAGCGAATAAAAGTGGCCCTCCTACTTTACCATACGCTCTCCAAGCTGCGAGTAAAACTTCATGATTTCCTCCTTACTGCCGTCGCCACAGATCGCTTTTGCCCGTGTTTAGCTGAAGGTTTTGATGGAGGCCAAGTATTTGCTGTTTTAAGAACGACTATCCTAAGTCCAGTTCAGAAGAGGCCCGTTCATTATTCTGATTCTTAAGTATTCCCCTCCATATTCACAAAGACTATTTCCTTTCAAAGTCTCTAGCGAGCTCCTTTCGTAGCTCTAATGTAATTGCTGGAAAAGGAATTGCTGGAAAACTTGTTTGAGGAAGACCAAGAATGGAGCTCTAGTTTGACATGGGCAGGATCGCCAGTGTGTTGCTGGGCATCTGTGCTGGGGCTCGCCTGGCTACAAGGGCAGACGGGGCACAAGCACTCACGTAGGACGTGAGCCGTGTAAGTCACCAGGCTGGAAGCAGGTAACCAGCTCCACGTGGCCCCCGGAGCTCAGCGGAAGGTGGTCTGGCAGAGCTTATGACACCCTTGCTGGTAACATTGTGGGATACTGAGAATCCCTTTCTGGCATCTAAAAGATGTAATCGTCCGGCAGTTCCTTCAAATCCCTCGGCTCGAGATTTATTTGCTCGGCTTCGGGATGGCAGATTACCTCGGTTGTGCAACAGGACGAAATATTCGTGGCAGCTTCTGGAAACCTAGAACGAGAGAAGTTCTGAAGTCGTGTGTGGGCCCCTCAGGAAAGTCTTGTCATAAATTAGCGATGTCCGTTATGAGTTTTGAAATGGGGATTGGTCAGTATGCCACATATTTAATGTTTATAAAGGCTTTTTTGTTTGTTTTGTTAAAATCTAAGTAATTAGATCAAAAATTCCATTTGATCTTCATATAAACTCTGAGGTAAGTACTGTTATAATCTTTTCTTCTTTTAGATGAGGAAACAAAGGTACAGACATATTGTTTCCCTAATTGTCAAGCTAATTGTGGTGACACTTCTATTTCAATACGGCCTACCTAACTTTAGAGCCCTAGCTCTTCAGAACGACACAGTTTTCCCTAAGAATTCTGGAGTGCTGAATTTAACTCATTAAATCCTGGAGTGAATGAGTTTCTTTCCATTGGTCTACTGAAGATAGGACAATATAAAAGATTGGGAGGGCTAAAGGCAAACTTTAGCTGCTGTATAACACTGGGACTGATTCTTAGTCTAAATATTGAAAACATGACTCAGTATACGACTACTCTAGTCCAGGAAATATGAATTATTTCTAGATCATTTTTAAGGATGGGATGCATTTCATCTATACCTTGAGATTGGATCCAAGTGGGAATACTATTATCAAATGAGACTTTTCACCCCTTGAAATTTTTTTTTTTTGGAAAGTAAAGCTGTTAATCACTATGTCCTGGTGAGATGCTAAAGGCAGGTAATTATATTTTGTTTGCCTTAAACACTCAACACGTGTTCTTTTAATAGGATGATCTGCCTATTTACCGGAATAGATTACTATCTCGTTCCCCAAGTATTTATTTCTGTAATTAACTATTAAAATTATTTGTACATATTCAGTTGATAGCATTCATGTAAAAACAGTTTAGAGTTTACCTTAAGGCAGAAAAAAATACAAACAAAAAAACCTTCAGATGTTTTTAGTTGCTATTAGAAATGTCGGAAGATGGTTTCATTTCTTGCCTGCTCTTTTTTCCTTTTACAGAAAAGTCTGTCATTGCTCAACCAATATTTGTTTTTGAAAAGAAAGAACAAAGTTCTAAGGTAAGATCAAGCTACTTCCCTTTGTTTGCTTTTTCTTTGACAAAGAAAACTGTGTTTCAAGAAGCTGTCTACACTGAATGATATTTCTGCTGGTTTAGTTTACTCTCTTCTTCACTTAGCTGAGTCATGGCTCCGGAATATTTACACAGTAGGGATGTACTGGCAGCAGTTTGGCTGAAATGGGAAACCAGCGGCCTTGTCTTCAAGTGATGCCATTTTTACTAAATTATACATTTTTGGGGGGTGACTTGGGAAAGGGGGGGGACTGAAAGAGGTTAGAAGGCCCAAGGCTCCTGGTAGTTCTCCACCACCATCCGGCCTAAAACTGGGTGTTAAATAAGTTGTAAACTGCGACATTTGATTTAAAAAAAGACCTTAAGGACCCTAACCATTGTTTCTAGCATCTTACGAAGATTACCTGCTTTGAAAGACAAAGGAAAAGATTTGTAGCATTCCCACTTTTATCTTAATTAGTATTTCCCTGTTATTCATTCTTGCTTATGTAGGTAATGTCTGTCACCACCCACAAAACTAACTGGCTAAAGAAAGCTTAACCCCCAAGCCCTTGTTGAAAAATCAGGTCCCTGGGCCCCACCCCAAGCTGACAGCCTCAGAATCCCGAGGGCCGGTGTTTCAGCGGCTCCCATAGGGGATCCTGTAGTCCCTGAGATAAAAACCACTCGCCAGGCTTGGCATTTTCTTGAATGAATGCCTGCCTAGTGAGCAGTTTGGTCCCGGCCTACCTGAACAGGCCTGGCTTTCAAGAATTCTCTTACGAAGTGACGGGGCGGAGTGCAGCAGGGAACAGCGCTCACCCGCAGCTTCTTTTCCTTCCAGAGACCTGCCGAAGAAGCCCTGTACGAAGCCGCAGAACATGGTAACCGTTTAGCTCTTATATTTCAAAATCAACCTTATGCAAAGAGAATAGGCAGGCACAAGTATCTGGGTGTATGACACAGACTATGTAAAACTTAATGCTTTTCTTGGGTTCAAGCATGAAAGTGTTATGTGCTCACTCATAACAGGATATACAGATGTACTATAAAATTACACACTGGAAATTTATTTCATGTCATTAACAAATAGTATCCCAACAAATTTAAGAAATTTCAATAGGAAAATGCAGCTTAAACTGCATTAAAACTCAAAATGAAAAAAAGATTTTATTAAAACATGAGGACTAAATTCTTCAAAACAAAGAAAGCATGAGGAACTAATCCAGATTAAAGGAGAAGAAAGACTTGTGATGATCAAGTCCTACCTATGATTCTGGGCTGAGTCCTGGACTGGGGAGAAAAGTTGCGAAGGACATTATTAGTCAATGGACGGAATTACGGTTGGTGGGCTAGATAAGAGTTAAATTTCTTAGAGTTGATCAGCATGCTGGAGTAATATAATAGATGTCCTTATTCCTAGGAAATACACCTTGTAATATTTAGGTGTAAGGGGCATAATACACAGAGCTTAATCTGAAGTGATTCAGAAAAATATGTATATAGATAGAGAATGAAATCAAATAAAGAAGAATGTTAGTAATTGATGAATCTGATTAAAGGGCATACGAGAATGTTTTGCACTACTTATCCAGCTTTTGTATAAATTTGAAGTTTTTTCCAAATTGAAATAAAATTACAATCAAACAAACAAACAGACAAGCAAACATGAAAGTAGGCTGGCTTTGGTTTGAAAGATGACATGAGGGTCCCTGGGAACAGTGATGTCAACAACTCGAAAATCCCATGATTCTCTGCTGCTTGCGTTTCAATGTACCAAAACCATTCTCCATACAGTCTTGGAATTCTTATGCAACTTCTTGCTGAAACTACTCGTTTCTGATGGTTTCATACTAGGATGAAATGACTGTCAGTTAATAATCAAGCTATTCACCCTGATATTTAAAATTCTGCTTCAGGAGTTAGACAGGTTATCAAATGATAATTTGTAGAGATAAA
This sequence comes from Tonatia bakeri, assembly GCA_004024845.1. Classification (NCBI taxonomy): domain Eukaryota; kingdom Metazoa; phylum Chordata; class Mammalia; order Chiroptera; family Phyllostomidae; genus Tonatia; species Tonatia bakeri. The sequence goes on along the minus strand of PVIA01003241.1, from coordinate 50,381 downwards.
AGGAAATTCTAGCCCACCATATCATTGGTTGAGGATAATTTGTTATTGCAAACAATTTTACCCTTCACACTGAATTTCTTGCAGAATGTAATGGTTTTTCAAGAAAGCGCATACGATCTTCACCTTTTTCTTTGCACACTACAGATTCTCAATCTCAAGGAGGTAGGTATAGTGTTGGCTGTTGAGTGTTCACTGTTACGTTTATTGAGTGTGAAATTTCTAAGAAACTTGTCAAGTGGATAATTTTTAAAAGTATACCCAGTGTGTAGTGTTTATAGTATGTGGTTATATAAAAACTGCAGACTGTAAAATGGATTGTACACTAAGTACATCCCACTGATCGACACAGAAAAAGTCTAAAAGGACATAAACCAGCTCATTAGCAATGGTAATTTTAGGTAATGGGATTACAAGTGATTACAAAACAAGGGTTTTGTTTTCTCTCTTTGTATTTTGCTGTTTCCAAAGTTTCTGCATTAACTATGAATTAGCTTTGTACTGAAAGTGGCCATTTTCTCCTAAGTAAATATCTACTTAAATAAAGAGATGCCTGTCTTTAAAAAAGACATTTATTCTAAGAACTTCACCAGAGTCCTGCATCCCGAGTAAATCAGTGGCTTAGTTTGCCTGTCTCCTTAACTGAAAGCACTCCCGGTGATTCCTCTCGTGATTGATGGCATTGCCCTCCACCTGGTCCTACAGCTGCTCGTGCAGGCGCCTGTCTCCTGTGCTGTAAGTTCCTTGAGGTCATCTTCATGCCCGATCGAGTGTCTTAAACACAGTGAGCACTCAAATATTTACTGAATTGGATGGACATTCATTCATAACCCCTACCAGAGGTGCACTTTATTTTTATTGATAAAAATACATTTTTCTAAATCAGGGGTGTAGAAAATTTTCTGAAATAGCAAAAATCCAAATCAAAAGGAACACAAAAACCCACTTCCTTCTTGACACTACAAGCAGTTTGCAATCTGCCTTTAGTGCCCACCTTTGTCCCAGAGGTGAATGAGATCATCACCCTTCACTGGCCTCCCAGCCTCCCCCCACCCCCATTCTGGGCCAGGTAATAAAGAGCTTCTAGAACCTCGATCAAGCCTGACACTCTGACTTCTCAGAATCCATTCTTGTTAATGATGATCTCTCTCAGTGACTATAAAATGCTGACATTTTAGTGGCAAATAAAATAGAGACCTTAGCAAAGTATGTATGGAAGAATACTTAAAAACACCACAACCCAGACAGCATATGTTTATTTTTGGTAGAAAGTTTGAACTTGATGATTTTTTTTTAGGATTTCATGTTTATGATAGGAATAGATTGTATAAGGCAGCCTTATAAAATAACTTGCTTTCTTATTATTATTGTCCATGTATATGGTTTATAATATGAGTATATAGTATTAAAAATATACAACTATGCATTAGCTTCTTATTCTAAAGTTTATGCTTTAGGTTTATATTTTAAAGTTTAGAATATGATTCCTTTTGTACTTTTCACTAATTAAAATATTCCTTCTTTTTTATTTGAAATTTCTAATGCTTTGCTAAGTAAAACAATTTTATCATTATAAAATATTTGAAATGTCTGGAACATTTTCTACATTAAAATTTTGATTTATATCCTGTGTGTTTTTATTTCTACTGAACGACCAACTGCCCTTTTCAAGTAAAGCTTGCCACACCAGAAATAAAACATATCGACTATTCCCTTCCTTTTAATTGATCCTCATGTACCTCGGAACCACCAAAAATTCAAATGAATGAATTTATATTCTTATTAATCATTCCAAACATGACTGAGCAACAATAGGTCAGACACCTTTCAGATACAGAAGAGATAACTTTCTGACTCAATAGACCCCCCTCAGCCGTACTGAAATGTTACAGACATTAGGACCCCTATTCCAATCCTAACTCTAAAGGATTTGTTTATTGCATTTGTGCATAAAGCAAAAGGATGGCTTTAAGTTATCTGGATAACTGTTTTAATTCTTTTTATTTTAATCAGACAAAAAAATCAGACACACAAAAAGGAAAGAATGAATAAAGAAACATTCATATCAGTAAGCCTTTGTATGTAGTGCAGAATATTGATGATGTTGAAACAGAAATATTTTACAATTTTATATGGTCCATTCATTTTTGGTTTTCAATAATGAAGATTATAAATACAATGTCATTGAATTTTGAATTAGAAAAGCAATTCTACCCCCAAAATTTAAAATAAATTATAATACTTTAATGAAGCAATTTTCTTTTTCATCTCCATTACTCAAATGCTCAAAGGTCGCTCCTTTTGCAATCTGCAACCAGAGGGGAGCTTTGTGAAATGCATAGTAATTCTGGACTTATAGCCACCACAGTCTTACCCCCCACACACACTTCACAGAACATAATGGGTTTACTTCTGTCATCAGGTATTAGAATGGGGAGGGGACAGAATTTCCTAACAATTTTTAAAAACATTTTGTAAGAAATACATATTAATGCACACAGAGAGTTCATTATCAATTTAGATTTGATAATCTGTAGAATTTGTCTGAGTACTCTATTTCATGATTCTAAAGATGGTCTATTCTGTTAATGACCTAATTTCCACTTAGATTTATGAGAGTAAACAGAACAATGTAGCAAACCTCATCTTGCCATCATGCATTTTTAGCGGAATGAGCCGTCTCCTATGCACTGCCAACTATTCTATTAGTGCCAACAGTGACCTCTACTGGTGAGTTCAGTACAGGACTGTTAAAAAGTGACCATGCAGAAAGTGACCCACTCTCGTAGGTTTGAATTTTTCCAAATATTTTTTCTTACAGTGAAGAAAAACAATGTCTTTATGACACCAACTCTTGTGCAAAGGAATGTTGACATGAACAGTGCAGTACAAGGTATGTAGTTTCTCTATTACAAAACCCTCAGCCATTACACTTCACCATCTGCATTTTAATCTGCATACGAGTAGGTGTATGTTGGGGGTATGGAGGTAGGGCTGAGTGACAACACATGAAAGAATACATTTGACAAGCCAAGTCTATTGAAACCGGAAAAGACACTGGAGTTCGGGTTGCCTGTCACTACCAAACCCAATAAGCAATGACAGCGATTGAATCTTTACAGGTGCTTTATTCAGATGGTCGCTGATCTGAGAAGATGGTGGGTTCATACCCTAACAGACCATCTTCCTTTTTCTTTCCAGGCCAAGGTTTTTATAGAAGGGAATAAAGAAGGTGTGGTGAGGGGTTTTGAAATTCGGAGAGGAGTTATTTGGGTTAAAAACAACAGCTCCAGCATTCTTGCCCTGGGTGGTGGTCTTTAGCTGTGCCCCAAATGGTGGTCTTCTCACCCTGGAGCACAATGGCTCAGACAGCATCTTGAGTTGCTTGCAGTCCTCCTGAGGAGCAAAGGTGGGACTGCTTATGGTCTCCTGGAGTCAGGGTGGGTCACACCTTCAGTTCCTGGAACAAAAGCTTTTACGCGCATTGATTACTAAACTTATTAGCTATCACTTAAACTAAAATTTTCCAACTCTTACGTCCCCTATCACCGTGGCCAAAAATAACTAGTTATTGGGTAAAATCTGGGCTGGAAGTAGGTAGTAGGCGATTCACTGGCTATTTTAACTTTGATTAGTTAACATGAACTCCTCATTTAATGCTGACTTTGGAAAATAATCATTATATTAGTCAAAAATACAGAGGAAGGAATATTTCACTAAAGATATATTGACCCTTTAATTCTGTTCTATTAAGGACCTGTGAAACATTCTGAACATGTTCTAAGGCCTGCTATTTTGCAGCCACCTCGAACACAAAGATATGAAAAAGTAAAACACAATGCATTGGAACACTGCAAGACTACAGAAAAAACAAAACACATGGTAAGAAACAAAAAACAACCTTCCTTTTGTAGGACTGACCTCAGTCCCACATCCTTATTTTGGTAGGTGCTTGTCAGCTCCACAGCCAGAATTAGGGGCTGTTGGAGCTCTGCGCTGTTGCAGAGCCGGCAGCCGATTGGGGGGGCACCTGGGCTAGACAGCAAAGAGCCCTCAGTAACCTCATCCAACATGCCCTCTTAAGTTCGAGGGTTGCTCCCAGCAACAAGTCTTGTGGTCTCTCCAAAGCCACAAAACTGAGTCCTAGAAGGTGGGAACCCTTGTGGTCTTGTTCCAGTGCACTGACCCCATGTGCCAGTAGGGGGAGTAATGAGGTGGCAGGCATTGGGATTCAGAAGTCGAAACCGGGGCAGGGATTTTCTGCACCCCCCACGGCTTTGCTGGTTTAGGTCACACCAGGGATCCGCTCCAGACCCATCTTCACGGGCAGCAGGAGCAGGGAACTACTTAAATAGTGTAACTGAGAGGGCTTCGGAAGGCACTAGAGGGAGAGAATTCTCTCTTCCGACTGTTGTGCGAGCTGAACCACACTTCGCGGGCCTTTCTAAGGAGATACTCCTTTGCTCAGTCCATGCAGACATGGGCTTGGGGCATTCTGTTGCTATAATTCTAGCTGTGTCCTCCAGAGGTGTACATTTCAGAGGAATGAGACACAAGATCAGTTCGTTGGAATCTGAGAGTTAATTCCCTAAGTCATTTATCTACAGCTAAACGACTGAGGGGTGTTCACCTAGTTTTGTTTTGTTTTTCCATACTGATCACAAGAACAACACATGGAGTGTTGAGAATACCAGTGACTAAGCCCTGGCTGATGTAGCTCAGTGGATTGAACACCAGCCTGCAAACTAAAGGGTTGCTGGTTCAATTCCCAGTTAGGGCACATTCCTGGTTTGTGATCCAGGTTCCCAGTAGGGGATGCATGAGAGGCAACCACATATTGATGTTTTTCTCCCTCTTTCTCCTCCTCTTCCCCTCTTCTCTCTAAAAAAGTAAATAGTAATATTTTTAAAAAGAAAAAAAATACCAGTGATTTCATCATTTCAATGACAAAAAATCAGATTGGTAGTAATCCTACCTCTGCTACCACTATGTTTGCATTCTTGGAAAAAAGCACCCAACCTTCTGTTTCTATTGCTGAATTAAGGAAGTTGAACTTGGTCAGTATTTGCTAACATTTTTATATTTTTATATCTTTTGGGAGTTAAGATATGATTTCATGAGACCCACTGTGATTTGAAAAATCATTTTATCATTTATGCATGGTTTATGATGTGATTTTTAAGTAAAACATTTTAAATTTTAATCAGTATATTATTAAAAGTTTTCATTTCCAATAACCATCACCACATTGCTTATATTATTTTATCTATTTAAGTAGTGATGTGTGTTGTTTAATTTTTTAAGTTTATAAGAAAACATATGATGTGTTGACTGATTTCTAAAATGTTATGTTGCATTTGGTTTTGCAACAGCATTACCATAAACTATATATTAAAATTTTTATTACATGTTATGATATGAAAAGTAGATCAATATTACTTCTTTAGCATGATTTTTTTGAAATCTTCATTGCTTATTTAAATAATAAAATTTGATATATTTTTTAATTATCTTCTTAAATGATTAATCATAGGAGAAATTTTTAGGCTATTGTTTATAAGTATTTATTCTTGAATAACAAGGTTATGAATAGAACTTATTCTTAATTAGTGAAAAGCCTACTTGGGTATACCCATCATTGAATTTTCTATCTAATGATGACCTATGAAGATCTAAAGAAAAGTTAAATGAATTCTGACAAAATTAATGTGATTTATAGATCTAGTGAAAATTATCTCTAAGTGAATTTCATAGAACAATTATTTTATGTTCCTTATTATAACTCACATATCAGAATCAGGGACATTTTTATTCATCCTATTATTGATCAATGGTCACTTATTATGTATAATTTAAACAATATATACCTAATTAAAACTGTTTTAAGCAACTAAGAGTAAAAACTATGAGTCTGGTTGAGAAAGAAATCCTCTGAGTGAGCATGTACTTTGATCTTTGCTAACTAATGACACATATTCTCCTGATACATATTTCTCAGCTCTCAAATTCTGTTATAATGGGAGAAACACTTGGAATTACTTGTAGTGATTGATTTAAGATTAAAGTGAAAACACACCCCATCTACCTTTAAAGACATGAAGTCCCTACAGTGTCTTTGCCAGTCTCTGGTAGGGGAAGGGAGGTCCCCACGAAACACTGGAGACACTAAATGAGATTGTTTGCAGGGTTCCTTCCAGTTTGAAAGGTGCTCGTTCCTTCCTTCATACAGTGATGCAGGTGATGTGCGAATATATGAGTGTACACATCAGAGTAACTGATTAAGTTACCAGTCCGAAGTTCCTAGGAAAAGAGACAGTTTCCTCTCGCACTGGATGGTGGTGATGGTGAAGCTTGTAGGGTGTTTCCAGGAGTCAGTAGACCTAAAAGACAGATTTACTAATCCAGAAACGAGAATTAGCTCCATTTGACTAAAAGGGTAAAGGGACCAGAAGGAATGGGGTTTCCGAAATAGTATGACGAGGTTTTTAGTCTCTGGTGTCAGACCCTCAGGCTCAAATGGCATCTGCATTCCTGGTTGTCCAGCCTTAACCAAGTTATTTAAACTAGTTAGGTTAGTTTTACCCGTCTGTAAAATGTGGACAATAATAAATGTACAAAGTGTATTGTCTTGTTGTGAGGAGAAAATGATGAAAACATACATATAACGCTTAGGGCAGTACTTCAACATAGTAAAATTTCAATATATTTAACTATTGTTTCCTTGTGTGATGTCTCCATAGTAAGCAGTTTAAGTGAACTTTTTGATGGATTCTTTTCTTTCAGATTTCTGAGAGGAACTCCTGTTGGCTGAGCAAAAATTTGCCACGTGCCAGAATCTCAGTCCAACTGTCTGCTAACCAGAGTTTTTGGGGTGCTCCATCAGAAGGGCAAGTGCTGTTCTTTCATTCTTGCTTTCTTCTATCATTGCATTGTACAGGTAGACTGCCAGTATTTCTGTGCAAAACAAGATTTTATAAAGAACACAAGTTTAAGATGCTCTTCAAGATGTCTCCAATATTTCAATATCATCGTATTAAAATTGGATGTCCCCTTTGTCTCCAATGGGAGAGGATGACTTGGGAGAGGATGTTTCAAATAGATACAGCTAAATTTTTATTTAGTTAGGCATTAATTATCTGGGGAGTAGATTAGTCTTTCCTCCTCTTTCTCTGGCATTTTTTTCTCTCTTTTAAATTATTTCTTAGCCTTATTTATTGACATAGGTTTGTCAGATAGACAATAAGGAAAACAGTCTAAATATGCAAAGTCAAAGTTAGCATTTACTAGTATCAGCAGTGACGAACGAGTATTTGACCTGAGGGAAGATTAGAACTAGTGTTTGAAGTAGGCTACCACACATTGGTGTTTCTCTCCCTCTTTCTCTCTCCCTTTTCCTCTCTCTAAAACTAAATAAATAACATCTTTTAAAAAATTAAAAACAAAAATGTAAAAACAACAAATAAATCATTGATGAAAGGGAAAAAAGTAATAGTTATAACAAAAAATAGTTAAACACACACACACAAAATAAATAAAACAGCAAATGCTTATTCCTTTTTTTTAGATGTCAACCCAATGAAGATAAGAGTTCTTTTAAAAGCTGCAGTTCTGATTTCATTTTTGGCGAAAACATGGTAGAAAGAGTTTTGGTAAGATTTTGGCAAATGTTTCCATTATTATGTAGAGAGCTGTCACTTCAAATTTCTGAAGACAAATTAATTAAAATGATGTTCAACTGGGGCATACTCTTTAACTCCTGAGTTCAAAGGCACATTTTCTTTAACTGGAAAGATTCTCTGGGAAGCTGGTTTTAGTTGTTAGAATTGAAACTGGAAAAGACACCTGAGTTCAGACTGTCTGTCACTATCAAACCCAATAAGCAATGACAGCGATTGAATCTTTATGGGCACTTGATTCTGATGGCGGGCAATCTGAGAAGATGGTGAGTTCATACCCTAACAGACCTTCTTAAATTCCATTTTAAAATCGCCCTTTTAACAAGGAGAACAAAGTATAGGTAAGGGGGTTGGAATTCAGGGAAAAGTTAATTGGATTTAAAAAAGCAACTTCATCATTCTTGCCCTGGGTGGTGGTATTAAGCTGTGCCCCACACGGTGGTCTTTAGCTGTGTCCTGGGCGGTGGTCATCCCACTTTGAAGAACAATGACTCAGATATCATCTTGAACTGTTTCTGGTCCTCCTGAGGAGCAAAGGTGGAACTGCTTATGGTCTCCTGGAGTCAGAGTGGGTCATACCTTCAGTTCCTGGAAAAAACCTTTTATATGCATTGATTACTAAGCTTATTAGCTATTACTTAAACTAAAATTTTCCAACTGTTCAGTCCCCTATCAGAATGCTAGGGACCCACAGAGGAATAAAACTGTATAATTGTAACATTATTACTGATGAGAAATATTATAGTTTTTTTAATACATTTTATTGATTATGCTATTACATTTGTCCCATTTCCCCCTTTACTCCCCTCCACCCTGCACACACCCTCCCATCCACATTCCTCCCTTTAGTTCACGTCCATGTGTCATAAGTTCTTTAGCTTCTACATTTCCCATACTATTCTTGTCTGCCCCCATTTGTTTTCTCCCTACCATCTGTTGAGGGCTGTCCTGCCTAGTCTCAGGAAGCTGTGACCCCCTGTGACTTAGGCTAAGTGAGAAACCTCTGGACCAGGAGCCACTAAGGAGACAAAAACTTATTCCCCTGGCATGAATGCTACATGTTCTGTGCTTGGCCTTTAATGCTTGATCAGTTAACCAATGATGGGTAAGACTCCTTAAGGAAGGAGCAACCTAAGACAGGTTCTGATCACATAAAGGCCTCTGGTATGAGACTCACGAGGCTGTGGAAATGAAGGGGCTGTGGAAAGGAAGGGGTGATTGACATCAACCCCTGCCCCCTCTTAGCCTGAGTCTTTGTACTTAGATGTGAGAAATCCTAGTCTCCTGGCTGCCTCTGTCTCCTGCCCTTCTCAGGGCTAAGCAAACAGCCAAAGGGGCAGCTCAGACTGGAGATGGTGGACCCCCGGGGTAATCAGGCCTGGGACATAGAATATGCAAGATCCTGTGAGATCTGTTTGCTGGAGGATGTTATTAACTTAGAATTTGAAGGCACAGACAGGAAACCAAAACTAGCTCTTTGAGCGGTGTATCCTTTCATATGATAAAACTCCAATCTCTGCCTGGAATCACAACAGGGATTCTGTTAGCATCTTTGTAAGTTACCTGTCCCCTTTGATCCTTTCTGCCAGACTGTGAATCCACAAACCAAGTCTACTTTCTCAATAAAAACCCACTGGAGTAAAGGAACGGGGTGCTCCCTGACTTGGAGAGTGGCCACTCCGTTCTTTACTTCCCCACAGAAAACTGCTTCTGTGCATGATTATTTCTTGTGTTTTGACGAGCCACCTGCAGTGTTTCGCATGCACACTGCCAGCCAGGACAGCACACTTCAACCATCTATGCTACTTATTCTCTGTACTTTTTCCCTCTCTCTCCTCCTCCCACTCCCCTGTTGATAACCCCCCACGTGATCTCCATTTCTGTGATTCTGTTCCCATTCTAGTTGTTTGCTTAGTTTCTTTTTGTTTTTGTTTTAGGTGTGGTTGTTAATAACTGTGAGTTTGTTGTGATTTTACTGTACATATTTTTTATCTTCTTTTTCTTAGATTAAGTCCCTTTAACATTTCATATAATAAGGGCTTAGTGATGTTGAACTCCTTTAACTTGACCTTATTTGAGAAGTACTTTATCTGCCCTTCCATTCTAAATGAAGGCTTTGCTGGATAGAGCAATCTTGGATGTAGGGCCTTGCCTTTCATGACTTCAAATACTTCTTTCCAGCCTCTTCTTGACTGTAAAGTCTCTTTTGAGAAATCAGCTGATAGTCTTATGGGCACTCCTTTGTAGGTAACTCTCTCCTTTTGTCTTGATTCATTTAAGTTTCTCTCCTTATCTTTAATCTTGGCTAATGTAATTATGATGTGCCTTGGTGTGTTCCTCCTTGGGTCTAATTTCTTTAGGACTCTCTGTGCTTCCTGGACTTCCTGGAAGTCTATTTCCTTTGCCAGAATGGGAACGTTCTCCTTTATTATTTGTTCAAATAACTTTTTCACTTGTTGCTCTTCCTCTTCTCTTCCTGGTACCCCTATGATTCAGATGTTGGAATGTTTAAAGATGTCCTGGAGGTTCCTAAGCCTCTCCTCATTTTTTTGAATTATTATTTCTTCATTCTTGTCTGATTGGATGTTTATTTCTTCCCTCTGGTCCACTCCATTGATTTGAGTCCCAGTTTCCTTCCCATCACTATTGGTTCCCTGTGCATTTTCTCTTAATTCACTTAGCGTAGTCTTCATTTTTACATCTAATTTGTGACCATATTCAACTAATTTTGTGAGCATCCTGGTTACTTGTGTTTTGAACTGTGCATCTGATAGGTTGGCTATCTCTTCGTTGGTTAGTTGTATTTTTTCTGGAGCTTTGATCTATTCTTTCATTTGGGCTATTTTTTGTTTTGTTTTGTTTTGATGCACCTGTTATGTATAAGGGGCAGAGCCTTAGGTGTTCACCAGGGTGGGACAACCCAGTTGCTAGGCTGTGATGCTATATGTGGGGCAGGGGTCTGAGAGGGAACAATGGCACTTGCTCTGCTCTCTGCTGGATTTCAGTCACTTCCCCCACTTCCCACAAGCAAATTAGGCCTTTCTGGCGCTGATTCCCAGTGGGCAGGCTTGTGTACTAGGACCCTGTGAATCTCTCCAACAAACTCTCCCATGAGGCTGGGAGTCTCTCCGGGCACCTCAACCCCCACAGGTATTTTCAATTGGTGTTTTGAGGCTTTATTTCCCCAAGTTGGAGCCCTGGGTTGCGTGGTGTGTCTTGCTCCCCAGTTTTGCCTGGTTTATCTACTTGTGAATGTGAGACTGCCTAGTCTGCCAGCCACCTTGTGCGCCGAGCCCCTGCACAATCTGCTGCCTCACTGGGTCCACCGCCAGCTGCCGCTTTGCCCCGAGCTCTCTCCACCCGACTCCGCCTCTCTTACCAGTCTGGATGAATGTGTCTACTTTAACTCCTTGGTTGTTGGACTTCCATACAGTTCAATTTTCTGTCGGTACTGGTTGTTGTTTGTTTCTAAATTTGTGTTGTCCTTATTTTGGTTGTGCGAGGAGAGACAGTATGTCTACCTATGCCTCCATCTTGGCCAGAAGTCTATCTATAGTTCTTGACTTGTGTTAAACCAAAAGTACCCAAGGAAACCCCAGAATTAACTGCAATAGTTAGATAAGCTCAACTGATAATGATACTCTAATTAGTTTTTCAATAGCCTTTTTTGTAACAAGTTGCATTTAAAATCTTTGCCATTTCTTTTCTCATTAACCACCACTCTCCCCTTCTAGCTCTTACACTGAAAAGTGTTACTATCACTTTTGGGCACTATCTTTTAGAGGAAAAATCACTTGCCTAGGGGAATATACTTGCCAAGTGGGGACCCCTGAACTATTACACTGCCACCTCATTCAGTACTGAGCATCCTCCTGCCCAAGGCAGCTGCTGCTCTGCCCTCCTTCAGGCATGTCTCTAAAACAGCATCATCTATGGGGGTGCTTCACCCACAGGGCCCCCCACCCAGCTGCCATGGGTGAGAATAAGTCTAAAAAGACATGATCTGCTTGGGGAGGAAAGGTAGCTGATCTCTCAAAGGAGAAGGGCCAATAGCCTTTTTACTCAGCAGGCTTTTATTGGGTTCAGTTTGCAGAGGAACACAGGTAAAGCTCATCAATCAATGTGAGGCAGTAAGGATCAAACAATAGATAACATTCAAAGAACTGTGAGGGCTTATTCTGAGTCAGGGTCAGATAGCTAAAGGGTCATAAAACTTTGAGGAAACAAACTCATTCTATGCTTGAACCTTTATTATTTAATGGTAATGATAATGATTTAACTTTAATGATAATGGTAATGATTTATTTGAGGGCATTAACAAAGCAGGTTTCACAGGATTTTATGCATTCCTTCTTAGGCTGATTGCCCCAGGGAACTTGCCCTTTCCAGCACAGGGCCACACCCACCTCCAGCATTATTTCAGGTTTAAGTCAGGCAGGGGAAGTAAGGCAGCCAAGAGATTAGGAGACTTCTTGCAGACAGAATGAGGACTCAGGCTATGTTAAAGCTGAGGGGCAAGGGTCCATCACCCCCTTTTTCTATAGCCCCCCAAGTCCTTCCCTGAGGGCCCCTTTGGTGACTGTGCCTGTCTTAAGTTATTCCTCCCCTGAGGAAACCTACCCATCACTGGCTAACCAGTCATCAGCCTGGGGCCAAGCAGGGTGAAGTAAAGGGGGCAGAGGCAGCGTCCCTGCCAGGGAGATAAGCTTTGTATCCTTAGTGGCTTATGGTCCCAAGGTCTCTTACTCAGCCTTAGCCATAGAGTGTTAAAGCTTCTGAAACCAGGCAAGGCAGTTCCCAAAAATCATCTAAGCTAGGATTTACACAACAAAATAAAAACTATGGCACAAACATGCCTGTGCTTTAATCTGGTCCATCACATCTTCATGCCCTTTCAAGCTTTTACTCAGACCAGAATCTTGGTGAAGATAGGCCAAAGTGTCTATCTTGCTTTATGGCTATTAGTTACATGAAGGACCTCAAGGAGGCTGTAGAGGTTTAAAAACCCATGAAATGGTCCGGAGTAACAAAAGGACCAACTCATGAGGCCAGTTTATTCCAGGATTTTTAGGGCTTCCACAAATCAGTCACTTTTAAGATGTACTTTATTCTATACCTACCCCAGGCTGAACCCCAATTCCAAGAATAGCATCATAGCTCTTTAGTTTAGAGGCACACTTCTGTCACTCCTAAAGTACAGGTCAACACAGGCAGTCCTAGAGATGTTGACCCATACCCTTGCATCTGAACCAGAATGGACCAACTTCCAGAGTAAAGTTCCAGGCAAAAGCGTTAGGCACAGTTAGTCCATGACAGTTATTCCTAAGTTTGGCACTAGGTTAGTCACGGCCTCACAGACAAAAATAAAGTAACTCCAAACCTCATAGGATCAACCTTAACATTCAACTCAATTTAACAAATGTATTGTGTTCTTATGATATACGAAGCATTGGTGTTAGTGTCAAGTGTGGCTGCATATTAGACATCTGGTGAGCCTTTAAAGTATTCCTTATGCCTGGGCATCTCCCCAAACCAATTGGATCAAAATCTCTGTGGGTGAGGCCAGGTGCCTGGCAATTCAAGCATATATGCAGGCTTGAAAACCACATGGGCAAGGGGTTATGCAAACCTAAAGGAGACTCAATGTGGTTGGAAGTACTTACAGTCTAGTACAGAGACAGAGAGAGACCTATACGAAGGAACAGGTCAGGATCATAGGTTTACCCTGAGGAGGCACCTGTGCACTTTCCTGTGGGCACTTTACATTTGGTTCATAAAAGAATCTGAGCTTCCTATCTCTTTAAGTTGATAACATCCTCAAGATATCAGGAACGGAGACAACTTGTATTTGTTTTCTAGTTAATCTTGTGGTGGCCTTGTGATTTGGGAGCCAGGATATCCTTCTGACTTGTTAGCTAGCTGACCACAAGCTTTTAGAGTTAATCATTAAGTTTTCTGTGCCTTAGTTTCTATTTTCTGAAAATGAAAATAATTGTCCTCTTCTCTACCAATTTTAATAGAATATCTTGATGTCCAGTTAAATAATGTGAAAGAATCTTGCATTTATAAGGGAAAAGGTACACATTTAAGTGTCATTCCTAATTCCCCTTTTTTTGCTGGGGGTCACACAGTATCATAAATGGCAGAACAATTACACTGTCTTCTTCACACAGGCCTTGCTTACAATTCATGGGCACAGACCCACACATGCAGCCTTTAAAGTGATGGTTGGCAAAAACTGTCATGGAGGAAATTAGGAGTCTTTCTCTGACGATGATCTGTGAGACAGCTCAGTGGGTTCTCTGGATGATTTCACCATTATTATTTATTTAATGCAATGGAAAGAAGCAGCGAATTGCTGGGAATACTGAAATACCTTGAAATAGATAATAGTTGCACTTCCTTATAGGTATCAGGTTAGCCTGGTGGGAGCATGGAACAGCTGTCACCGCCTTTTGGGCATCTGAAATGCCTCTCGTTGTTCCTGGAACTAGATCCCAGCTGGAGTAGGCTGGTGGTAACTGGATTATGCTTCCTAAAGATCAGCATCAAGGTCCTCTAAGGATGGGGGTGGGGGATCCTGTTCAGCAGTAGGGACCCCAGATAAAAACACAGCAGTGGGGTTGTTTTATCCCTCTGTTAAAACAGAAGAACAAAAATATCTTTTGACTTACCATGAATAAATGAGGGTAAAATTAAGTAATACATCTTTTCCCCCTACCTAGGGTACTCAAAAACTCACCCAGCCTCAACTTGAAAATGATTCTTATGCCAAGGAAAAACTATTCAAATCCACTCTAAAATTTCCTATCAGCTCTCCAAACTCAAGTAAGAATTGTTTCATTTGTAAAACATTGGGTTCAATTAGTTTATTTCCCATTTTTCCGCATCACTTATTTAACATCTACAAAATACAAAAACAATAGTTCAGTATTTTAAAATGTGTTGGATAAGTGTATAAATATGGTTACATGATATAGAAGCTTTTAAAAATTGTTGACTTAATGATATGGGGAATCATTAAAGAGATTTACCTAAACTCAAGAATGTTGGTTTTTTGGAAACACTTGTTATAAAAAGTGGAAGAGACAAGTATTTAATAGGGGCAACAAAGAATGTGTACAGTAGAGAAAATGGGGCCTTTTATGTGTTCTTTCCCCCCCCCATTTTCTTTTAGGGACAGACTCTATTAAAAATAGATCCCTAATTGAATCAGCTGCTGCTCTGTCTTCTGAGTCATCACCAATGTGTTTGCTGAAGAAAATTGATGTCATAACCGGGGAGGAAGCAGAACATAATGTGTTGAAGGTCGTATATCCTGCCCTGCTCTTTGTGGTTGCACTTACAGACAGGGCATAAAGTTATCGTCAGCAGGGACATCTTTTAAAAAGGCAGAGATATAGTTTTCAAGAAAACTAAGCTGCTTAAATAAAAATTTTAAACACTTCCAAAAATCAAACCAGTATTTTGTTGTAGTCTCCCATTTTGTACATGTAAGTTGCAGGAAAATGGGTCGTTGGGTTTACGACCATTCCCATCAGTCCCCTGGGAAGAAGACAGCTCGGAACCCTTTCTTCACACAACTGCAACCTGTTTCATGCTTCTCCACTGGCTTGTACAGTCACTGCTATTATCATGTGATTTCAAAATGCAATGTACACTAAAGGTTTTCAAGTGCTGATAAGATGAGTTGATTTTAGTTCAAGATAGTAAAAGAACTTTGTTTTCCTTTTGAAAGTTTTTAAGTAAGTTTTGATTTTCCTGGGAATCAAGAATTTCACACCTGTAGCACACAGTATCCTACACAGGATTTGAACGTCGAGTGGTCTAGGTATCAGTCGAGGTATGTGAAAAGTGATTACTACAGCTTAACCAGTGTTTTCAACCAGGCACCAACTTCCCTTCATCTTTCTGCATCTGCCCTTCTACCAAACTCTCCCCTTTCCTTTTCTCATCCTCCATGACCTACTAAGACATCTACTGTACAAGTGTGTCTCAGAGCAGAGCCTCGCATCCCATCAGCCCCGGACTCATCAAAGCGATGGCTAGGGGGAGAGCCTGGCAGTCTCCTAGGTGATTCATGTACACAGTGGTATTTGAAAAGCACTGGCAATTTAAATTGTAGTGGGTATTCTGGTAGCATATCTTAGTTTTCATGCTATATTCTTTAAGATATTTTAAGCATACAAATAGTTTCATGGTTTCTTTACTTTCGAATAAATCACTAGCTCAAACAGCATTGTTTAATTTAAAAGCTGGTGTGTATGTAAAGATAAACAGGGTGGGGCAAAAGTAGTTTACGGTTGTTCATGTGGAAAATAATACAATAATTAAGAAGTAAGACAAGAATTAATTGTTTCATGGGCTCATTACTATAAACCTACTTTTGCCACATTCTGTATTGTTAAGTGAAAAAGCAAGATACAGAAAGTAGTATGATATTCTACCATTTACAGAAAGAAAATGGGAACATACATATACATATAAATATCTCTGGAAGGATAAACAAAATATTAGCGACCGCAGTTACCTGTTGCAGGGGATAGAACGCCCAGATGGGAAACCAGGGTTGGGGAGGGACACCTCCCTTTTTACATCATCTTGCTTTCTGAGGTTCGAATTATCCAAAACGTGTATGTTTTTAAAAGTGAAATAACATTTAAAAGCGGATGTATAAATCATTAACAAAGGTTATTCTGGTCAGAGATCAAACACATAAAAATATAGGAAAGAATTTGAAAAACACTTTCTATATACTTGACATTGTAAAATATTGTCCTTCAGATCAACTGCAAGCTTTTTGTATTCAACAAAACAACAGAGTCCTGGACGGAGAGGGGCCGGGGAGCCCTGAGGCTGAACGACACGGCGGGTGGCGGCTGTGGAGTCTCCCAGTCCAGACTAAGTAAGGAATCGTTTGTCCAGCAGGGTGCTGCTTCTCAGGGTAAACTTCCAATAAAGATGCGTATCATTTTCTGGAGATGCGTTATAAAGTATGTCAGTAAATCAGACTGTTGAAAACAATATTGTTTCTGAGAGGAACAAGTATAAAGGACACATGGACAAAAACTAGGGGTGGGTGGAAATGGGAGGGAGGTGAGGAGGGCTGGGTGGGTGGGCTGGGATGGGAGTAAAAGATAGAAAATTGTACTTGAACAACAATTAAAATAAAATTTAAAAAAAAAGAGAGAGAAAACAATACTGTTTCCAGTGTACTATAGGAGCTTCCTGTTTAGAGTAGGCTCTGATGTCAGAGTTTGAGCGTACCAGTTCTGGTTCCCACTCTGACTAACTGGTGACCTTGGGCAAGTTACTTACCCTCTCTCTGCCCTAGCTGTATCATTTTAAGATGGGGATAATATTCCATAACCTACTGAGTGATTGTGAGAATTCAGTGAGATAATGCGTATAAAGTACCCGTGACAGAGCAAACCGCATACCTAAGTAGTAATTCATTATTAGTTAAAGGAATAGGATACAAAGTATTTAAAAAAGTGAAAATAGTTTTTCTAAAAGAGAACACTTGCCTTATAATTTACTCTTGCCTTTCTAAACACGGTGTGCAGGTTGGGATGAAGGGTCAGTTTCCAAGCAAATAAAAGGTGTGTGGTTATCGAATTCTGCAGACAGAGTGATAGTGGGAATTTGGAGTCCGTCAAACTGAGAGACCTGGGAGGGTTTCGGCACTGGGAAGACACACCGGCCCTTGTCCAGAGGCCCAGAGTGAAAGTGCATCCGGGCAGAGAGGGTGGGGAGGTTCGGTCAACACTCGGCAGCCAAAGCTGTGGAGGAGGCCACAGGGAGAAGTTGGATCTGGGTCTGTGTGTTTGCTGAGTTTCAGATATCCAGCTGGAGAAATGGGTAAGGAATAGAATTCAGGCTGAGAGAACAGAAACAATGTCTTCAGTTCTGTAACTGAAAAACAGGTTTCTTAAGTAATCCAACCAAGGATTACTCCCAAGGCAGGTGCTTCTTGTGTTTATGCTCTGGTTTAATTCTACTCCTTGCACCAGCTGCCCAGAAAAACCACAAGACTTTTCTTTTTTATTATACAGGAAATACATATTCGTTATAGATGACAGAAAATACGGATCAACGAAAATTTAAAAAATCACTCAGAGACCTATCTTCCTGTGATCGCCTCTATTAACAGTATATTCCTTTGGGCTTTGTTTTCGATGTACATAAATGTATACATATATTGAAAAATGTGTTTCATGACGTTTATATTGCTTTGCAACCTGATTTCTTCTTTGTACACAGGATACCATGATCACCTTTCTGCACCAATCATTATTTCAGTGTTTTCAGTGGGTTCATAATACCTTGAATGGCTGAACCATCATTTAACTAACTCCCTTTTCTGAGTGCTTAAAGATTTTGTTTCCGTTTTCTATATTTTAAAAAATTCTCGGGTGAATTCTTCAGTCCACTAGGTCCTCAAAGGAGTTCTAAAATTTTAATTATTTTTAATGTTATAATAAAAAATACAACTCCAGCATTTTAACCAAAACGAACAGACAAAAATCTTTTAACGTAATAAAGTCCAGTTCGGAAAACAAGTTATAATTGAGTCAAATTTAAGAGTGAAAATACAATCCAAAGAACAGCTACAAGATTTACTTTGCTTTCAACAATGGGAAATTCCCCTGGAAAGCTGAGAAATCAATTGTTCCATGGCCTGATGAATTTACCTTCCTATTGTAGTTATGCGCAATCAAGGCAGCCTGAGGCTGATTCTCAACAGCAAACTCTGGGCTCAAATGGAGATTCAAAGAGCGAACCACCTAAATTTACGAATAACAGCTACTGATTTAGAAGACTATAGCATCAAAGTGTTTTTAATTCAGGTAAGTAGTACATTTCAATGATAGAGGATTACCCACCCTACTATACTTACAGATCTCTGTAATTACTAATTTTTTTTCATTTTATTATGATAATCTGTGCAATTGGCAAAATGTCAGCCATTCATTTTTGTTTACAGTATAATGTGACCTAAATTTTACATGAAATTTAGAAATTAATACCACAATCTATAGTAATCAGTTGGCACCTGTCCTGAGACATTTTTATTGATATGTGCCATTGAGCCTGTACATTTTTCTTTACTAATTGGAATTATGTCAAAAATCTTACTAAGTTATGAAGGGACCGGTGTCAAGATTGGCTCCCAAGACGCTAGCAGAATCCACAGCCTGATGCTTATTCTGAATGCTGAATTGAGAAGGCTTTGAGATCACTGAAAAGGAATAGTGAGAAGTGGAAAATAACCGGGCTAGCAAGTTAACCAATCCAACAGGGAATTCCAATTCTGGACATGAGTCAGTCTCCAAGGTAACAGGATGGGAGCACAGCTCTGGCTGTTCCCTGCAACAGGAGGGCTTGACTTCAAACACGAGATATCCAGGCACAAGAGAGAGTGCTGTCAAGAATCAGGTCAGAAAAAAAGGCTGGGCCTCCCCTGTGGGCTGAGACCCAGAAGGCTGGAGAAAACTGAGTACCCAAGTGACTCAAGCAGAAGGTAACAATACGAGGATATTGGCTTCCATAGAGTAATGGAAATTAAAAAACAAAAACATTGACAAGTGACCACTGATGAAAAGCCAAAGATTTTATTAATTACCAGTAAGTGCACTTTTAGGTGCAAGCGATGTAGAGTACTAAGATGTTAGAATAAGATGACGCCCCAAACCTGTTTATCATTCAGGGAGATGATACCCTGTCATCCCAGATCACCTGCCTTTGAATGGGTCAAGCAGCCTGCCGGAGACAGAGGCTGAGACGAGACTGTTAACTACAATTAGATTCTGCTGTGCAATAGGGAGCCATGCTGCCTTTTTAAATTGTAGGATGCTTTTTAGAGATCAGCAAATTAAATGCAAATAAAAATTACCCCCAATTCCACTCCGAGAGATGGTCACTATTAACATTTTGGTCTATACTGTATTTTAGTGTGTGTGTGTGTGTGTGTATGCATATATATGGTATGCATATTACCAAACTGTACATAACTGTGTGACCTTCAGGCAAGTTATTTATCCTTCCTGAACCTGATTTACTCATCTGCCAAATGAGGATAATGATAATATACTCTATGAATTGGTTGAGAAGATTAGATAGCTAATATTTTATTGTAAACTACATATGTGTAAGATTTTTTCACTTACCAATGAAAATCAGTGTTTTTGTGTCATTAAATAGTAGTTCATGCTTCAAAAATTCTTTTAACAGGTGAAAAGAATTCTATTGTATTATGCATCCTAATTCATTCCATTAATCCCACTTTGTTAAACACTTAGGTAATGTACTATATTTCATTATTATAAATTCTTTAAAAAGGCTGCAAGAAACTCTCTGTGTACATATCCGTTAATTTTCTTGGGAAAAGTTTTTGACTTGTCTCAACAAATTTCTCTCCTCAAAAACTGAACCAATTTTCATTCTCACCAGTATTTTCTTATGGTGCTTCCTCAGAATTATAATTTCTTTTAATTGCAAATTTGTTATTGAAAAAATATATTATTTTATTTTTAACTTCTTGTTCTCAATTTCTTAAATGAAAACATCTGAGTGAATTTGTCAAAAGGAAATGAATACTTTAAGGAGTGAAAGGCATATCTAAAATTTAATGTAAAAAAGTTAAGGAAGCAGAATAGTATTCATATTTGAATTAGAAATAGTCTTTCAATATTTGTTATTAATTAGCTTACTAAAGAAAAATTACTTCTTTGCATATGATATAAAAATTAAATTAGTCAAATCAACAAATATTTACTCAACAACTACTCTGTAATATGATATATAATATGAGAAACAAAAAATATTTTATTGCATTTATATTTAAGTTTTTTACCCACAGGTACTTAAGGCAACCTAAGAACATACAAATGAAAAAAAAAATTTTTTTAGATCCTTTTCTCAGAAGTTGGCATATAGTTAGTTTAACCCTCAGTTTTCGGTTTTAAAATATTTGCTAACTCTCTGGAGGATTAGCAAAGGGAAAAAAATTCCCAGATTGTCTTTGAAATTGTGAAAAGATACAAAAATATAAGTATTGCCGAGTTACCTTAAAGAACACTGAGTTAGATGACGAAAGCCTGGGATTCATTACGTCAAACAGTTTACCAGCGAGCTGTGTGAAGTCAGACGAGCCTCGAGGCCTGCAGTAAAGGAAGGGGAAGTCTTCTCCCTCCCCCGGATTCTACGGTTTTCTACAGGGCGAAAATAGTGGAAGAGGGGTGGTCTTCACAAAGTTAAACTCAAATAGAAATTTTAAATCACAAATTTGCATTTTCTCAGTTTGAAGAGCATGCATTGGGATGCCGTAGAAAATTATCCACTTTAGGATTCAGTTTTGTTGAATATAAATGGACATGTTACCCTTTTAGTTTTTAGATTTATTCCATGTAATTCCTTCCTTATTCAGAGTGAAAGGTTAAACAGTCCTTAAAGTGTGGCTATTGTTAGGTTATTCATAGTCTTAACAACTTAATTTTCTTCTCGCAGGCCAACGCCAAAGATGCAGGGTCTCTGTTCGCAGCGATCCACCACCGCCTGGTCGCTCTGCGGAGCTCGGATAAGCAGGAAGACGCACACCCTGCGGAAGGCCCTTCGGAAACGGCCCTCCCACGACTGAAGTGCGATAGCTGTGATGAGGATGAGGATGAGGATGAGTTCTTCCAGGCCGCTACAAATAGATCAGGTAGGTAAAGACGTTTCTTTGGGTGTGTCAGCCATTTAAGAAAGAAGTCTGCAGCGCAACCCTAATGTATGAAGTAGATTTTTAAAGAGTGGATCTGCCCTGTTCAAAGGGAGTGGAGGTGAGAGCTCGTGGTGTTTGGATCTGAGGAGCGGGTTTGAAAATCTGTCTTATACCTGGGCCTTCGCTAGGATTTTACCAAAAGTCAGTCTCATCGGGATGCCTGTGTACCATCTCCATATAAATTGTATAACAGACCACTTTACAATTTAAAGTACTAATTGCTACCCTAAAACTAATAATTTATTCATGTTTCTTATCATTTGGTTTCATTCTTTTATCATTGGCCATAAATGATAAATACTTGTAATGGAGCCACTAGGAAAACCTAGCTTGAAACATCAAAAAACCTCTTTATTCCCTTTTTGAAATCTCACTGCTTTATTTTTCAAAGACTTTCTTTGGTGCAAAACAAATTATTCCTTTTATTGTGTCAGGATTCACGAACTGAGCAAGGTTGAAGTGGAGCCAGTAGTAAACAGACTTTTCAGTTTCGGTGTTTGTCCTGATGAGTGGGTTTAGAATTGAAGCTCGTCATTATTTTTTTGGAGAAAAACACTATTAAGGAAACAGCGAGCTTTGTTATATAGATGTGGGTATTCTAATAGAACCAGCCAAATATTTTCAGTACTAGTTTTATGTAGCCTTGACTTTTGCTCTGCAAAGGACTGACTGATGTACTTACAAAGACTGTGTTAGTAAGCAGTTTTCCAACTTTTGATCATTTTAAATCTTAAAGCTACTTATATCGTACATAATTTAAGAATCCATTAGGAAATCATGTGCAGTACTCGATGAAACATCTTCCTTTGCCTAATGCTAAAAAGTTAACCAATAGAAAAATGTGCCAAATGTGCAGATTGGGATCATAAAGTGCTTGACTCGGTGAATCAAAGAACTAAGTGAATATGATTTTTCTTATCACTAAAAATGGCATAGTATTCTTTGAAATGTATGAAATGTATACAGTTATCTTTTATTATGAAGTTTACATTGTAGACAACAAAATGAGGTCTATTAGAAAACGAGTTGGTATCCACTAAAAATGTTTACTTGAAAGAAGGATTAAATGGCAAAAGTCTTATCAACAAACGACCTCTTTATGCAATCTATAGTTTTTAGTACACAACTATCTTCAGATAAGATGAGAAGCAATAGAAAGAATGCAAAGTGAATATCAATCATATGAACCCCCTTTTTCTTTCCCTCTTTCACTCAGTACCTTCTGCAACAGGTGTTGCCTACAAATGCTAAAATGTTATGAAAGCAATAAAAAGTCTAATATTTAAAACTTTGTTGCCCATGATTTAAGGAAGGGTTTATTTGAAAATGTCATGTTTGAAATTAGCAACATTTCCAGATGTTGCTCGCAAAAATATGAATTCTACCTATTTCATTTCCTCACCATTAAGCATTCTCATGAGTATCCCTGTTCAGTTGAATTCAATATTAAATTAATGTGAATGTAATGTTGTATAATAAAATAGTTTAAATCTGTATCACAGATCCTTCCAGGTGGACCCACCAGCAGTCGGTTGCCTGTTCATGAGTGAGGCCTACTGTAGACACAGCAACATCTACGCAAAGATTGGTCGCGAACGGAAAACACTCGACCATCCTAACTAAACAAGAAGATCCTATTCCCTCCTTGTAAAGTTTCAATAGAAAAGTTCGTGAAATTTAATTTGTTGCAATTAAAGCTTTTCCCTATGTAGTCTGATAATTCTGAAGTTTTACATTTTGATCATTGTGCATTGTGGAGAAATGACAATTTAAGAAATACATGGACTTTGGAAGTTAAAAATTTGTCAGTTTTGAAGTTAATTCAGAATAGGACTTGATAAGTAATGTGCACTATTCACTACATTGATGGATATAATAGTTAAAATAAGAAGTTGCTGGATGTGATATCTATTTTTTTAATTTTTTTAGTCATACATCGTGTGGCCATAAAACAATTTTTTTTTTTACAAAATCCAGTCATTTCTTTGCAAACCATTATAACTACATAATAACATTTCATTAAATCATATCTGTTTTCTGGGAAGCGTGTACTCTCATTTAGCTTTTGGATTTCCTAGTATATAGGATCATATGTTCATGTGTTCCTTTAAAGATAGCATTTGCCCTTGGACTTGTATCCATTGCACCTTGTGTGGGCTTGCCCCACGGTCACCCTCTAATAGTTGTTGAAGGAATGAACAAAATACATTACCTATGCACCAAAACAGTAAGTATACAGAAACTGAAATATTTTAACTTGTTCTTTGCTTTATTGATGTAATTAAATAAATACATTATGTAAATTAATGACAATTAATATTCACAATTAAATGTCATTAACATTCTACTTGGTGTGGCTCTAGAGACCTTTTTTAAACAAATACATCAATGAAATTTTTCTTTAAAAACTCAACAGTAGTTTCAACAATTGTACGACAGAGTTTGGATGCTCCTCTTTTGATTTTCATTTCGGAGGTAATGTGTTACACAACCAAACTGGCCTCAGGGCTTAGAGCTATATTTCATTTTTCAATGCAGTTTGATCACCCTTTGGCTTCAAAATGACTTTGTTTTAAAATATTTTATTTATTTATTTTTAGAGAGAGGGGAATGGAGGGAGAAGGAGTGGGGGAAGAACGTTGATTGCTTGCTTCTTGTAGGCACCCCTCCCAGGGTGGCAACCCAGGGCGGAACCTGCAACCCAGGTGTGTGCCCCAACCGGAAATCAAACCAGTGACCTTTCTCTTTGAGGAACACAAGGCCCAACCAACTGAGCCACAGAGGTCAGGGTGGCTTCTGAATGACTTTTGATTGTGACCCCTAAACAATTTCCCTGTTAGAGGAGTCTTAGTCTGCTAGGGCCACCAAACAAAATATCACAGACTGGGTGGCTTAGACAACAGAACTTTGATTCTCACAGTTCTGAAGGCTGGCAAGGTAGGTTTCTTCCTGAGGCCTATGACAGAGACAGAGAGAGAGAGACAGGGGGAGAGAGAGGGAGAGAGAGGGAGAGAGGGAGAGGGAGAGGGAGAGGGGGAGAGAGAGAGAGAGAGAGAGAGAGCGATCTCAAGTGTCTCTCCTTATTATCCCATCAGACCAGGGCCTCACCCTCAAACCCTCATCTAACCCTAATTACCTCCCAAAGCCTCATCTCCAAATATCATCATCACATGGGGGTAAAGCTTCAACATACAAATTTTTGCAAGAACATAAACATTCAGTCTATGACAAAGGGGTAAGATTAACAATTCCAAAGTGACTTCTAAACATTTTGATATTTGAAAACTATGGCATGGGAGGAGTTATTGAAATAACTGTTAAATATTTAGCCTGAAAAATACTTGATACATAATAATTTTCAAAAATTAGAGGTTAGCAGAGCTGTTTAATTTCTGCTAATCTAGTGGACATAAAAGGATATTTCACTATTACCTTAACTTTTTTTTTCTGATTTGTAATAAGGTTCACTATGTTTCAGATATTTCTTCCCTGCTTGTGTTTCCTCCAAAAAATTCCTGTTCATAATCTTTTCAATGCTATTCATGTCACTTTCTCCTTTTAGTGGCTTCCTAGCATATATGGGCTAAAAGCTACGTTCCTAAGCACGGATATAATACTTTCCATGTCCTTTTCCCTGTCTACCTCTCTAGCCTCACCTCCCACTGCTGCCCTTCCCGCCTCTGAATTCTCTAGGGACTCAGAAGTGCTATACCTTTGTGAAATTCCTTTCTCACTCTTGCTAATTCTGGCTAGTAGCTACTCATTCTTTAAGGCTTGGTTCATGACATTTCCCAAAAGCTCTCCCTAAAGGTGAGTTAAGACCTGTTCCTCCAGATTCCTGAAGCATTATTCTGTGTATAAACTTTGTGCTCCTTAAGGAAAGAGACTATTTTTTATTTACCATTTAATTTCCAGCACCTAGCATGGTCCCTGGCCCATGGCAGGCAATCAAATATAATTTGATCTCCATTGACATGTGTTGTATGTATAAAGCTCAACAGAAAGATAGAAGTAAGGATTTGAAGCTCAGAAGACAGTCTAGGCGAGGGCTGTCAAACTCATTTTCACCAGGGGCCACATCAGCCTTGAGGTTGCCTTCAAAGGGCCAAATGTAATTAAAAGAATGTATAAATATAACTACTCCTTAGCTAAGGGCAAGGAGCTCGGCGCTGCAGCTAGGTAGAAACAAGGTGCCAGGCCGGATAAAACAAGGTGGAGGGCCGGATCCAGCATGTGGGTCTTGTTTGCCACCTGTGGTCTAGGCTAAAGATACTGGTAGTAGCTAAAGTCATGGAAGGGAAAGGGGGCTAATGTTTACCAAGTGTATACTTTGTAATGGGCACATGTGAGACTTTTGTACATACACTTACAACTTCATAAGGTAGCTATTACATTGTATAAATAAAGAAGTAGGATCAGAAAGGTTAAGGAACGGGTCCTAGGTTGACAAAGGTAATAAATGATGAAGCTGGGGTTTGAACTAAGGTCTTTTAAAGTCTGAAGTCCAAGCTCTTTCCATTACACAATGCTGGATGAACTCAGGCAGAAGGGTGGAGAGAGAGAAAAGGAAAGGGAAAGCAAGGGGAAGGCAGAGAAGGGAAGGCTAGATCCTGAAGATGAGCTTAGGAAAAACCCAAAACGGGGACAGGGAGATGGGAGGAACACCATCAGAGACTGGTTTATTGAAAGCCAAAGTAAAAAAGTTCAAGAGAAAATGATAATTTATTTTATTTTTTATCTATTTTTTTAAATTTATTTATTTTTTGGAGAGGGAAGGGAGGGAGAAAGAGAGAGAGAGAGAGAAACATCAATGTGTGGTTGCTGGGGGCCATGGCCTGCAACCCAGGCATGTGCCCTGACTGGGAATTGAACCTGCAATGCTTTGGTTTGCAGCCCGCACTCAATCCACTGAGCTACGTACACCAGCCAGGGCAGAAAACAATAATTATTTTAAATGTTGCATAAAGATTGAGTCATTTAAGGGATGAAAGAGATTTTATTATGTCATAGATATGAGCATATTTAAGGATGAAGAGGAAAACCCAGTAGAGAGAGAATTCAAGTTACATTAAAGGGGATAACTTGCTGGCACAGCATATTTGAGGACGTGGAAGTGAGGGGATCCAAAAATAACAATGGACAAAGGGATATCCAAGTGAAAAGATGTCAATGTAGGGAAGTTTGTAGCTGGAAATGGGGAAGAACCACAATTTGAGTTCCTATCTGTGAAGTGGAAAGAGAGGAGGTCTGAAATTTCACACATACAAGGTCAAACCCACAGACTTTGATCCCAAGTCAGTTTTCTAGATTCATTTTTTTCTCGAATGGATCATTGACAATATACTGCACATCTAAGCTTCAAATCTCCTGTGTCATCTGTGACTTCTTACTTTTAATACGTAATGAATTACAAAGTGTTAGAACAGTAAAAAATAGAAAGAACCTTGATAATATTCAAGTTATGACATTCCACAGAAATTAAGAAGTATGCTTAAGCTTCTACTATAAGTCACTATTAGCAGCTGCATTAAGGCAAAGTTCCTGGTCAGAAGGGCTCAGTGACCTACTAAAAGGAGGTATCTACCAGCCTACATGGTGTATTTGCCAGTGTAATATACTACCTGGAACACGGCAGGGAATCAGTAAATATTTGGTGAACCCATGAATGAACGTTGGTGGTAGTAACCAAGAGTCACAGATTCATAATCAGTTCAGGCTTGTTAGCACCTTGGTATCCTTGTAGTTCAGCTCCCCCATTTACAGAAGTAACCTGACCGAAGTCCAAAAGCTAGTTACTGAGAGTGCTGGGATTACGGAGAAGCAAAAAGTGTGCCAGAGCAAGTGGCTCTAAGGGGCACGAGGTATAAACACTACGGTGTGCACTGCCATTGGAATCTACTCTTAGAATAGAAGCATCTTCTTCCATTTCCATTACTACTTCCTTAGCTCCAGTCCATGGGTAACTATTCCAACAGCACCCCAGCCTCCCTCCTCTTGCCTCCAATGTGCTCAGTATTCCAAAGCCAGATCAATAGTTGTCAAACATTGCTTTCAGGGCTCACTTCTTTCCAGTTAAAAGCTCTCAAAGTCTAACTATTACTTATACATAGAATAAAGTCCAACTCACCCTTTAACCCTTCTTAACCCTTAACATTCTTAACCTTTATCTTCCCAAGTATTCTTAGAAATGCTTCACTTGTCCAAACTCTTATCCATTAACCTCCAATTTCCTCAAAAAGCTACCCCTGTCTTTCTTCCTCCAGGCTAAGGTTTTTGTTTGTTTGTTTTGTGGTGGTCAGCAGGGGCTGTGACCAGTGCATTATCACAAGGCCCCATGCTTGGATGGGCTCAGCACTCAGCCTACTTGCTCACTTGCAATTTCTAATCATTTTTGAACAAGAGGCTTCGGTATTTTCATTTTGCCCTCAGGTTGAGCAGCTGGTTCTGGGAAGGTCTGCTCAGCTCCTGGCCCAGCTTTGTAAACATCAGCCATCCAACAAGCTTTGGCTGAATGAACAAAGGGTTTAGACTCATGTGGTCCGGTATTAAGTGCAACTAAGAAAAAGGTCGCAACCGTGGTATGGAGGTGCGTGACCCAACTCTTCCCGCCCAACTCTCAAAACCCCACCCGCAGCACCGTCGCAGCCTCAGACCGGTTCCAGCTGGATTCCTTAGGGCAGCTCGACCGCCAAATAGAATCCTAGCCCTTCCCCTGGCTGCAGCCAATCGCCGCAGCTGCTCCGGCTCCAAAACCACAGCGAGCTCCGATTGGCTGACAGAGTTGGAAGGGGGCTGATTGGCTGACAGAGTTGGCTCCCCGCAGGAAAGGGGGTGGAGCGGGAAGTTGGCTCTCGTGTGGCGAGGCAGCCTCTGCGCAGGCGTGGATGGAAACGCACACACAAACAAACAAAACCCACCATCCTGAGGCCTCCGGCTCTTCCCCGCCTACCTTTACCTCCCGTGGGCTCTCCCCCCTTCCAATCGGCCGCCTTTCTCCTCCCCCGTCTACGTCTGGGCATGTGCCCCTCGCGGCGCTGGCCACGCAGGGCCCTGCATTTAACCTCTGGCCGCCCGGCGAGAAGTTAGAGGCCGGGCTGGCGCGGGCAGCGCGCACACCTGGGGCGGGAGCAGAGGCGGGAGCCCGGGCCTGCCCGTAACCTCCGCTGGGCGCATGATGACTTGCTACCGAGGCTTCCTGCTGGGCAGCTGTCGTCGCGTAGCGGGCGGCCGGGCGGCGGCGCTGAGGGGCCCGGGCGCGGGAGGCCCCGGCGCGCGACCGCGGCTCGGCGGTGACGGGGACGGCTGGCGGCACCTGGGGCAGGGGCAGCCACGCGAGCTGGCGGGCTGTGGCAGTCGCCCCGACGGCGGCTTCCGCCCGTCCCGGGTGGTGGTGGTGGCCAAAACGACCCGGTACGAGTTCGAGCAGCAGCGCTACCGTTACGCGGAGCTCTCGGAGGAGGACCTGAAGCAGCTGGTAGGTCCCGGCAGCCCTCGCCCTGTGTCTGGGCCAAAACCTTTTCCCCGAGGCACCCCAGGTGCTTTACCTGCCCTGCTCGCGGTCCCCACTCCGGGCTTTGCTCGTGGATCCCTCCCACCCCTCGCCTGTGTGTATTTGAGAGAGGGCGAGCTAGAGAGAAGAGGGTCACTGTTCGTGCAGACACCCCCAAAGCGGGGGCGTCTCGGGGAAGCCGTGGTCGGGGGACTAGGAGCTCCCGCAGTCGGAGGGGTTTGGAATCATTTGTACCCTCGCCACCCCACCCCGTTACCGGGAATAGTAACGGCAGCCCGGAGAAAGGTTGGCCCGTGACTGACGTCTGGACGCTTTGGAAGGAGCTCCCAAGGCCTCTCGGAGAAAGCCGGACCCCGGGCGCCGTTGCCTGGGCGAAGGTACCGCGGACACACCCCCTTTTACTCCGCGGGACTGTCCCGGGACACTCCGTAAAGCCGGTCGCGGTGAGCCTTTTCCACGCTGGAACGTAGTGGTCCGACACGGGTACGGCAGTAGGTTTTAAAAGCGCACGTGTCTTCGGTGTTGGGAAAAGCAAGGGAGAAAATTTGACTTTGAATGTATGTTATTAAGTAGAAGGGTCAAGACAAAGGGTAGCCAAACCTTGTAATTATGAAATAAAGAGCCGACGTTTATAGTGTAGCAGTACCTCCATGAAAGACTATATTTGGTATAGACACATTAATATTTTTACGAGGTATGTAAATCCATCCAAAGAAGAAACCCTGAATAGTATCCCCTTTTCCTCTTTTTTTTTTTTGAAACTATTGATCCCAAGTCTTCATCCACCAGTTGTAGAATAAGGATGCTTCCATGAACAATATGTCTAGACAGGAAATTTCTAATTGTTGACACTGCAACAAAAGGCTTGGGAATTAATTGCTTATAATCCTAATCTTGGTAGAATTCTGTAGAAGAGTAGACAGCCTGTTCTAAACTGCTGGTTTGTAATCTTCAGCATATTTTTTGTAATATTTTGTAGAGGAATCCGAATAAAATGTAAATCATCTTTGCTCTAAGTACTCTTAGGCATTCAACTTCTTAATTTTTTAATGGGTTAATTGAAGAGGGGACCCTGCATTCATCTGATGAAGTGCTGGGTGCAAAATTGTTTTCTCTTCCTAAGTGTTTGAATGTAACAATTGATAGAAAATAGCCGCCTCCTTTCAAAAAGGCAACCAACAAACAGGTTGAACAGGACGTTGGAGTGGTTACATTTGTATGGTGTGGAATTGGGGGTGAGGCAGAGAGTAACAATATCAGAAGCAGGTGCTTCTGTTTTGGGGAAAAGGTACACCCCTTGGACTGCCCTCCTAATTTTGCAATATCTACTTTTTAGAAATTGTCAAATGCTGTATACCCATAAATATGTTCTTCATACGCCTTTATGGAAGCCACCCACAACAACTAGTATGCTTGACTGGGGTGTTAAGGAGTGTGGGGTTGGGGGTTAGGAGATTGAAGTATTAGGCCCAGACTCTGTGGTTAATTTCCTATGAGTCTTTTTAATTTGTCTTGGACTCATGGGTAAAAAAATTTTTTTCTGTGTGTGTAGTATTGTCAGTTTTCAACACACTTTTACCTAGTTTGTTATGCACAGTACCAGGGTCGGACTAGATTGCCTCCAAGGCCCTAGAAAGGCTGGGATTTTCAACTTGGTGAACTTTTTCAAGGCCTCAGGAAAAGGGGTGGTATCTGAATTAGATTAATTCTTGGACCTGTGAAATGGATTGCCACTAATCAAAACTTTTTAAATGTAGGCACATCAGTAAGTCCTTAAAAATTGAACTGCTTAGGGTGCCAACTCAGTACCTGGAGAGAAATCTCTAACGGGTAAATATTTGTCTGTCGCTAGGTAATGCTGTTCAGGATAAGAAAACTTTGAAGTAAAACTTCTGGATTATAGAACTCACTGTTTTGAAATAGTTGTTATTTCAATTAGATTTTACTGGGTTAGTTCTGTCATTTATATTAAGGTCATTACTCAGAATGGAAGAGCATCAGGTGGATTCCCAGAGATCAGGAACAGAATACTACCAGGCTGTGTGAAGTTGTTCTAAAGTGTGATTCTGTATTAGGAGTGGAAAGATGATTAATATTGTTTGCTGCTTTGTTGGGGGTAAAAAGATACTAAAGGATAGGAGCCATGTGAATTGGGTATAAAAGAAAGTGGCCAAGTACTTATTTGAGTCTTTGAGCCTGGTGGTTTCTTTGTCTATAGCGTCATGGTAACCTAAGTTTGTAACAAGGGGTCTCTTTTTTTGGTAGTAACTGTGGTTGTTTTGTTGCTAGTACATCTCAATTAAGTTACTCACATTAGGTGTTAAAATGCAAAGGGAAGATGAGGGATGGAATGCCAGTATAATTTTCTATCCTGAAGCCTTATTTTTTTTCCTCACATTGTAGAAGTGCAGACAATTAAAGGAAATACTTTTTAGTTGATAAAGTATATACAAAAGATTTACATCCTTTGAATGTCATCAAAGTTTGAATTTCAGATTTCCTTTCATATTTGTTACATTGCTTAATTTTTTAGTCTTGTTTTTGCCTTCCCCTAACTGATCAATGACTTTTCTTGTGAATGGAGGATTTCTAGTCAAGAATTTTATCTCTACTGGCTCATGACCTTGCAAGGATTAATTAAACCATTATTACATTATAAGATGTAGCTGTTGGCAAATGCAGAACTGTCATTAACAGTCCAAGAGACTCACAAATTAGACCTTTAGATGAATCAAAGCTGATTGGAAAGGTTTTTGACATCATAAACATGCCTTATTGGCCAAAATGTTTCAATTAAAAAATATTTTGATATATACTAAATAAGGAATGAGCAGAGTCCACCTTCTACTCCCCCAGCTGCAACATTCTTTTAATGGTTCTCATTTATAGTATTTAAAAAATATATTTTCAAAAAGGGATAGAATAATTCCATCTAGCAGTCCCTCTATTACAGGATTAATCTGTTCCTAGCTATTGCCTTGTTAACCTATACAGGAGATTTAGCACCTTGCATTTCATTTCCCTTACTCTGTTTTCTGCAAACAGCAGTGTAGCTTAGGTTGTATAGTTCCTGGACAGATAATACTTTTACCACATGGTGTGCAGTGAATATAGTGTATACAATATGAGTATTTACCAAGTTCAAGAACATGATCTGGGATACTGCCAGAGCCTTCCAACGGAAACCTCACTTCTCTCAAATCTTGCAGACACAGGCACCAGTGTGGTGTATCTAAAGTGAACATCTGGCCACTTCACTCTTCTGCTGAGAACTCCTCAAAAGCTCCCCATAATCTGTAGAGTCACCTAGGGAATTTGTTAAAGTGAAGATGCCTGAAACTTAGTGCCCCCCCTGCCTGCCCCAGGATTGTGATTCACTTTGTGGAGAACTCCCAGACTCCGCCTTTCTCAACCACGCCCTTAAGGGTTCCTGACTTAGCATTTTAAAAATAGGCTCTCCAGGTTTGCAGGTGGTCCCCAGGTCACACTTGGAGAACACACTCCTGTAGGTGAACCTACTGATCGTTAGCTGCTAAACAAGTCTCTTTGTGAACTGGCTCCTGTCTATCTGTTGAGCTTCATTTCTGATCAGTTCTTGTCGTCTCTTCTTTCCAGACATAATCTGCACATGCAGATCAATACAGTGAAATATGTCCTTTGTCTCATCCTGTTTTGCTCAATAATATTTATTTAAACTATTGTTTACCTGTTTTTTGTAGTGTGTATAGTATTTCATTGTGTGCAGATGCCTTTATTAAAATATATCCTGTAATGAATAACATTTGTGTTAGTTCCTACGTTTGTGTTAATTCCTACATGTTAATTCCTGTCAGTTCCTAAGATAGAGACCTAAAAGTGGAATTGCTGAGCCAAAAGTCATGTGCATTTGAAAAGTTTTTTAAATTAGTTAATTAATTTGTCCACACCTGAGGACATGCTTACTGATTTTGGAGAGTGAGGTAGAAGGAACGATCCATGGTTGCCTTTCTAACCTGCAACCTAGGCAGGTTCCCTGATGGGGAATTGAACCTGCATCCTTTTGGTTTACGGGTCAATGCTTCAACCAACTGAGCCACACTGGCCAGGGCTGAAATTTTAGTAAATATTGCCAAATTGCTTCTCTTAGAGGCTGTACCAGTGTACACCTTCACCAGCAGTGAAGGTGCTTGTTTTATCATAAACAGTTTATTGTATTTTGGGGTCTTTGCCAACCTGGTAGGTGAAAATAGTATTTCAGGGTAGTTTTATTTCCATCACTCAGTGTCTTTATTTTTGCACTCCCCTTTACTTTCAGTAGCCATCCTTTGTAACCTTGCTGTGCCTCTCTCTGGCCACCAGGGTTGTGTTGGGTGTTCTTTACTATGTCTTTGTAATACTTATGGTTTTGAGCTTTCTACTTTAAAGTGTAATCTGTAATTCTTTCTTTAGACTTGAGGGCAAGGACTGCATCTTCTTATTAAATCATATAATAACTATTAGTGGTCCATGTGAATACAGAGAAGGGAGGGAATAATTTCGGAAAGTTCAGGTATGAAGGGGAGGCTAAAAGAAGACCTTTGAATATTTCAACTTTTAAGTAAACTTTTTAGTGATCTTTTTAAAGTTTAGATTTTCAGTAATGAGATATTTCTGCCATATAGAAAACTTCCAAAAAATAACTAGACATCTGTGTGTAGAACTGTGTAGACTTAAAAGATATTTATTTTGCCATATTTGCTTCAGCTATTTTTAATGGATATATTGTAGTTATAGCTAAAGCCCCATCCTTACAATTTTTTGCTTCCTGTCTCCCTGGAGGTTACCACTCATGTAAAGTTGTTATACTTTTCACATGCATAGGTTATATATTTACTAATATGACTGTGTGCATAAATATGACTGTATCAAAAGTTACATTGATAATATCATTCTTTAGAATATGTGCCTATTCTTTAGAAATTTTATTTTCTTCACTACTGGTTTTGAAGCTTATCTGTGTTGATACATACTAGTTTATTTTAACTGTTTATGGTATTCCACTGATTGCAGATAATTATTTCAAGTTTTTCTATTTAAAAAATGTTACAGTTAGAAGTACAAGTAAATTTTCCATAAGCATTGAACAACTCTGATTCCCTACATTGTTATCAGCACTTTGTAGACTTATATTTTTGGCAATGTGATGAAAATGAAATGGCATCTTTTCATTTTAGGTTATTTGAATTAAATATTGAAGAATAAGGAAGAATACATATATGATGGAGAGAGAACAGTACTAGCAAGATAGTGGGAAAGTTCATTTTTTATGCTAGCGAAAAGAACTCAAAGGATTTTTACTGAAATCCACAGCCAGAAAATTTACAGCATGAATTAGATGTATCTCATATACTCATATTTAAAATAAAAGATAACATGAGACAATTTAGTCTTGTTTCATGTAGGGCAGTGTATTTTCTCTTTGATAATGCTGGCTGTGATCATTAGGTTGCCCTGGCGACCACTGTAAGGGTGGTTTGGCAGTCATTGTCCAAGAGGAAGTGTATTGAGGCTCAGCAGGCAGGCTGGCCCTTGCAAAGGTGTTCTGTGTCCTGTGAAGGGGCTGGTTTCACCTCGCAGTGGTTTTCCACTTTAGGGTGAGGGAATACAACCCCTGCTCCTCCCTACTCTCTTTTCCTCCCAGGGGAGGGGAGTGATGAGGGTCAGTGTTTCTGAGACAGTGTTCTGGGATTGGTTTGAAAGCAGGCTTCTGGTGGTGGTGGTTAGGTTGAAATAATGGGAAATAACACTTTTAAAGAAGGAACTGGTTGAGAAACTCTAGGAGCAGGCTGTTGCATGAAACTAGATAAGAGGTGATGTCCAGAACTCAAGCAGTGGCTTCATGAATGTAAATGACAGATTGGAGAAACAGTTTTAACACATTTTAATTATTGGTCTTCTGGGACTGGCTGTGGAGACTGAGTGTAAGGGGAGAATTAAAGGGACTACCTGGATTTATTCTGTTGACTAGGTCAAGGGAAGTATTACTAACTTATATATGGGACTCAGAAGAGCAAATTTGAAGGAGGCATATGTGATCAGATTTAGATGTTTTTGGGGAGACGTATTTGATTTACCTCTGGGCGGATTTGAAAATTTGAGCCTGTAGCTCAAGAGAAAGCCATAAACTATATATAGATTTCGTAGTTACTGGTGTATGCTTGGTAGATCAAGTCTCTGGAGTGGGGAGATAAGGAAAATGGAGCGGGAGCAGGTTAGAAAGTCAAGGAAACAAAGACAATGGTGGGGGAGGGGGATTGACTGTTGAGGGGTGGGAGGTGGGGGGTGGGCAGGGAGAGGAGAGTAATAGGGGAAAATGGGGACAACTGTAATGGAACAACGATAAAAGAATTTTTAAAAAAGGAAAGCCAAAGATGGAAACTGGAACAATACTAACATATCAGGGAATAGGGAAATAGAATTCAGAAGATGAACGTGGAGGTAGGGAGATAACGGTGGGGAAAGTGAAAGTCAGATCCCGGGAGAAAGTGTAAGTGGAGTGGAAGTGATCCGAGATAAACACCAAGTGTATTTGAAGAATACTTCGGGGTCATTGCACTAGGCCTGACATGCTCGGTGAGTGTAGGTTACTTTCCAGCTGCTAGTCAGACGTCACTGATCCTTTTAAGGCAATTTTGAGTAACAGTCTACCATTTAGTTAAGTGCGTCAGCTATTTAAGAGTACTTAAATTATGACTAGTGAGTTTACATGTCAAACTTATTGTCTCAAAAGCTTGTGCATTTCTCATGTGTTTCCTTCCCTTCCTGAGCTTTTGTCGAAATTACACGGCGTATGAAGTAGTAACGCTCAACTGAGGTAAAACAAGTTTTTAAAGTTTATATTTGTAGTAAATTCAGTTTTGGTCAAGTATAATTAAAGTAAGTGTTTGGGTCACTTAGAAAGTAGCATAACTATCACATCTGACCTTAAGGTGGGGTAAATTTCTTTCCATTCTGAATCCTCCTTTTATCCCCTCATGTTGCTGGGCTTTTACATCAGAGCTGCGTGGGGAGGGATGATGTTGGGTTTTGGAAGTTTTGTAGGAGACACTATTACTTATTCCAAAATGTGTCTGTAGATCTTTTAGATTCATACTGCTTTTTCTGGTATCCTGATGAATCATATTTTAAAATATTTGTTTAAATGCAGATAAGTACTAAAATAAGTTTTTGGGGAAAAAATAGACTTTGTTACAGATACCTAAGGTGTAGTAGTACAGAATTGAGACTGTTCTAAATTTCAGTGATTTGTCTAAGCTCTTAATTATAACACATTTTGCAAAGAATTCAGTTCTTTTTTTTGTCTGATTAAAGTATGTTTTTAAGTCTTTGACTTAAAAATCTTTCATTTTTAGAAGTCTTTTTAAGAAGACTTTTTAGAAGTCTTTTTTTCAGTAGTTAGAAGTTCTTACCAGACTTTGAAACATTTTTAAAAATATGAGAGCAAGTTGAATAGATTTAAGACTTTCTAATTGATGCTTAAGTGATTTTTAAAAATGCCTGATTTCTTATCCGCCTACTTTAGCCAGTCCATGTGAATGAAGGGTACTACCCAAACCAGTTAGTGCTTTAAAGAAAATAACATAATAACTTGTATTCTCTAAATTAGTTGACACATAAGTTATTTAGAGAGTTAGTTTATAAGAAGACATTTGAGTGGGAATAAGAACTTATGAAATGAGGTTTCTGCCCCAATATTAGATATTCTGATGTTAAATGAACTTTGTATTTAGATTTGGGATTTTAGCATTGCTTGGAAAACTTATTAAAATCATGGAAACACTTGAAGTTTTTTTGTTAGTTCTCCAAAATTATTTTCCCCACAAATTCAGTCTCCCTTCCCAGTCGAAAACCTAAGTTTTCTAACACTCAACTGCTGAATAACCTTAATTTTCTGGATTTTTCTGAAAGCCTAGAAGCAAGCACCAGAGTAAGATTTGTATCTTTTATTCCCGGTTACATGTTCCATCTGGTCTAAACCAAAAATTGGAACATAAGATAAAAGTCTGGACCAGGAATTGAAGTCTGAGGGCAGCTGCCCTTAAGTTTTATTTATAGCAGATTAGAAGCAGTAAATCTGACTTACTGTACATTTGAATTAGTCCTCATTGTCCTTAGCAGTTTTTAGTGCTCCATTTAATACATTTGATTGAGCTCAACTAATGTTCAAGTGAGCACAGTAGTGGGCACTCATATATTTGAATGGATAAATTTAATTTTTAGAGCTCAATTTCTAGCTGTATAAAGTGTTCACTCTCGAGATGGGCTTATGAGAGACAATTAATGTGACATTATAGCATGGTAACTAATCTGCTAGAAAGTCATGAATTGACCATGGTAGGTTGAGATGCCTGTTAAGCTATCCAGAGAAAGATGTTAGTTAATACATTGTTGGGTGCATTCATTCGGAGTCCTAAAGTTAGGCCAGTAAGTTAGAGACAGCTATTGGGAGTCTTCAGCATCTGCATACAGATCTATATTAAAGAAAGCCTTCAGCTAGAGAGTCCCCAGGGAGAGAGTAGAGAAGAAGAAGCATCGTGATCCGTATTCATTGAGCGGGAGGTAGTGTAGTTTTAGTTAATCTGTAGTTGAGTGATGATAATCTGAAGTTAATGCTATGTGCATTTATATTTAGCAATTCTACCCTTAGAGTGGTTTTCCAAACCTGGTTCATGTTGATTTGTTGATTAAATGAGCAAATGAAAGTTTATCTAATTATTACCATGGTCACTGCTTTTCTTTAAAAAAAATTATGTTATTGGTTTGCCCTGTCTAAATATGAGACTTAGGTCTAGGTGTTAAACTGTTGCACAGGCTGTCCGATCTAGTGTATCTTTGTGCCTTATCTATGTATTAATTTTCACATAGCCAGATGGGTCCTGTGCTCGCTCCTCTTTGGAAACTCTTAACTCAGTACTTATAAACAAAAGATTGGGAAGGTATGTACCAAATACAGATTATCTTGGGGTAACAGATTAATTAATTAATACAGATTATCTTGGGGTAACAAGATTTTATTTAATTAAAATTTTCTTTATATATGCATCTTTCATGTTGTTTTATAACCATTTTAAAAAGTAAAATACATATTACTAAAAATTCTGTCTAAAATTGGTTTTACTTTATAATCATGAATAATGATTTAAAACAAAATACATTTAAGATTGCATTTTAGACAGATACTTAACATAGAGTCTGTATCATAAAGAGGCAAGGTATACGGGACTTTGGAGACAGAAAGAAGATAGCATGCTTTTAATTCTAGCACATATTCTAGTGGATACATTTCCTATTTGATGATTTAAATGGACATTCATTGAGGGTATTCCTGAATTTCTTTCCTAACATTTTACTTTATGGATTACTTAGAAGATATACTTTAAAAGGAGAGTATTGAAGGTAAGATAGCAACATTATAAAATGTCATTCCAAGAGACTGGGAGAGAGGATTCTTGAAAGGTAACACATCTTTATATCTAAAAGTTACCCATTCAGGGAGCTAACCCGCCCTTTGTTTGGCTTGAGCAGGGTAAACACCAGAGTTCATGGATCTAAACACGGGAGGGCTGCACATCCAAGTGGAACAAAAGTCACCTGCCTTCTAAGATGTTAGTTTGTCTTTGATCTTCAAGTAGCCGTATGCGATATGTTGAAAATCCATTTAAAAGAGAAAACACTCCAGTTTTAAAACATGCAGATTATGAGAGCCTGTTGACCACATGATTCAGGAAACTTAATGTAATTGGTATGGTGATTTTTCTGAAATCAGACTTTCTAGTGCAGTTTAAACTTAAGTTGCACAAGTAGTCATTAAAATGTGCTTTCAAATAAAACCTCATTCTGTTTTATGTAGGACTTTTTAAGGAAATATGTTATAGTATATGTACTATATATCATCTAATAAGACAACCCTTTTTTTATTTTGATGTAGCTTGCATTGAAAGGCTCTAGCTACAGTGGACTGCTTGAACGACATCATATTCACACCAAAAATGTTGAGCATATTCTAGATAGTTTACGGTAAGTCTGTGGGATTAGATTTTGGGTGGGCTTTTGTATTCAGGAATTCCAGTGTTTCCCTAACTAGAAGCTAATCACTATTTTTTTTCCAGTTGTTTAAATGTTTTATTTTTTAGAGAGAGAGGAAGGGAGGGAGAAAGAAAGGGAGGGAAGCATCAGTGTGAGAGAGACCTTGATTGATTGCCTTCTGTGTGTGCCTCAACATCCCCCCCTAAACTAACAACCCCCCTAAACCAGGGGCGGGTGTGGGGTGGGGAGGTGGCAGGAGTGGAAGCACTGAACCTGCACCCCAGGTGTGTGCTCTGACTGGGAATCGAACTGAACCCATGACCTTTAAGTTTGGGACGATGCCCACCTCATTGAGCCATACCGGCTAGAGCGATCATTAGGTTTTTAGTAAAGATTGTCATTATAAAATCACTTTCAGAAAATGATACTGTGGTTAATGAACCTGGTAATAGTGTTCCTAAGGAAATTTTTATTGTACTCCGGAAATTTCACAGATTTTCAGTTGTTTGACCTGTCTGAGAAGTGGTTTTTCTACAAAGGGCTATTTCTGTATGGAGCAGGTTTCAACTCTATGTGTAATGTTTTATTTCTTAAACAATACTGAATTATGTGGGTGTTCATTGTAATACTTGAATGTCTAAAAATTATCATTATAGAAACGGGTTAATTTGGGGCTCAGTGTAGTTAGCAACATGTTTATTCAGTAACACAGGAGAATCTCACACAGGAGAATCAGTGTGAGAACATGCAAATTAGAAATTACTTTAGTCACTATTTCAGCATCTGGCACTCAATGAATATTTATTGGATTTAAAATAATGGCTATTCAGTTTTGTAATTAAAAAATTATGTCTCAGGGTGTTAGTCTTCTGGGCCATTTTTGTATTAATGAATTTTAACATCAATAGAGAAAATAGAGAAAGTAGAGAAAGCATTAACTTCGAGTTTGTTCCTATGCTTTCTGACTTATAGTTAATCGCCTGCTGCAATTAAAATAAAATGAAGCTTATTTTACAAAGCTGAACATAAATTTGTTTATAAAACAAGGGTTCATTTAATATTTCCATTGTAGTGATCTGCCTCTCAGAAAACATACTCCTTTATGTTACTAGTGGAACTTCTGTATAACCTGTACTTCGTGTTTTATCTCAGAAATGAGGGAATTGAGGTCCGTCTAGTGAAGAGGAGAGAATACGATGAAGAAACGGTTCGATGGGCGGATGCTGTCATAGCTGCAGGAGGTAATAGTTTCACTGAGATAAAGAAGTGGGACTACAGAAATGCTCCCTGATGCTCACACTCCGGATACGCTGTGGTCCAGCTGCGAGGAAGCCTGCAGAGTCCTCCCATAAGGCAGAGTTTTGGATTTCTAGAATCAAGCTTAAAACGATCTGTTTTATGTAACATTTCCCTTTTTAAGTGAATGATGTTACTGTGAGGTTCCATACGTATATTTCTGTGTGTCTATTCAAGCCGTGCATTTAACTGCAAGTATGATTCAGGGGGTTAGGTTTTTTAAAAAAATATATTTTATTGATTATGCTATTACAGTTGTCCCATTTCACCCCCTTTATTCCCCTCCGCCCTATGCACCCCCTCCCACCCACATTCCTCCCCTTCAGTTCATGTCCATGGGTCATATATATATAAGTTCCTTGGCTTCTACATTTCCTATACTATTCTTAACCTCCCCTTGTCTATCTTCTACCTACCATTTTTAGCTTCTTATTCTCTGTCTCTTTTCCCCCTCTCTCCCCACCCACTTCCCTATTGATAACCCTCCATGTGATCTCCATTTCTGTGATTCTGTTCCTATTCTAGTTGTTTGCTTAGTTTGTTTTTGTTTTTTGTTTTAGGTTTGGTTGTTAATAACTGTGAGTTCGTTGTCATTTTACTGTACATGTTTTTTATCTTCTTTTTCTTAGATATGTCCCTTTAACATTTCACATGATAAGGGCTTGGTGATGATGAATTCCTTTAACTTGACCTTATCTGAGAAGCACTTTATTTGCCCTTCCATTCTAAATGAGAGCTTTGCTGGATAGAGCAATCTTGGATGCCTTTCATGACTTTGAACACTTCTTTCCAGTCTCTTCTTGCTTGCAAGTTTTCTTTTGAGAAATCAGCTGATAGTCTTATGAGCATTCCTTTGTAGGTAAATGTCTCCTTTTCTCTTGCTGCTTCTAAGATTCTCTCCTTATCTTTAATCCTGGCTAATGTAATTATGATGTGCCTTAGTGTGTTCCTCCTTGGGTCCAACTTCTTTGGGACTCTCTGAGCTTCCTGGACTTCCTGGAAGTCTATTTCCTTTGCCAGATTGGGGAAGTTCTCCGTTATTTGTTCAAATAAGTTTTCAATTTCTTGCTCTTCCTCTTCTCCTTCTGGCACCCCTATGATTCGGACGTTGGAATGTTTAAAGATGTCCTAGAGGTTCCTAAGCCTCTCCTCATTTTTTTGAATTCTTGTTTCTTCATTCTGTTCTGGTTGAATGTTTCTTTCTTCCTTCTCGTCCACACCATTGATTTGAGTCCCTGTTTCTTTCCCATCACTATTGGTTCTCTGTACATTTTCCTTTATTTCACTTAGCTTACCCTTCATTTTTTCATCTAATTTGTGACCAAATTCAACCAATTCTGTGAGCATTCTTGTGGCCGGTGTTTTGAACTGTGCATCTGATAGGTTGACTATGTTT
Source organism: Tonatia bakeri (assembly GCA_004024845.1). Classification (NCBI taxonomy): domain Eukaryota; kingdom Metazoa; phylum Chordata; class Mammalia; order Chiroptera; family Phyllostomidae; genus Tonatia; species Tonatia bakeri. The sequence goes on along the minus strand of PVIA01003241.1, from coordinate 8,697 downwards.
TCGTTGCTTAGTTGTATTTTTTTCTGGAGCTTTGATCTGTCTTTTCATTTGGGCCATTTTTTTTGTTGTTGTTCAAACAAAAGTACTAGTGTTCAAATGATGTAGTTTTATAATAAGCCTGGTTGTGTTGTCTGTCCTTCAGGTGATGGCACAATGCTTCTGGCAGCAAGTAAAGTGTTGGACAGACTTAAACCAGTTATTGGAGTAAACACTGATCCAGAACGGTAAGGAAAAACATGTTTTGTTTTGTGTTTATTTGTTTGTTTGTTTTTTAGTGTAATGCATAAAGACATTTATGATTTGCTTTGCATAGTATCTGTTTATGATAAATGTTAACATTCTTAACTGTCTGTACAGTAGTTGTTGCTGCGTTCTGTTGCTCCAGGGAGTTGACTGTGGCACATGATGTTTAACTGGAAGCATCGTTGCTCCTGGCTATCATGAACACAAGAACCATGTTCCAAAAACATTTAGTGGTGGAATTTAGGCATATAGAATTGATCTCTACCTCTAATAGAATTTTCTTCTATGTAGTTGTTTGCAGGAACATAGCTCTTGTTTTAGCTCAGGCATGAGAAATGTATATTTGACTGGCATTGTTGGTAGAAAATTTTGATATGGGACAGACGAGTCCTCACATCTGACTTCCCAGATAGTTTGGGAGTAGTACCTGAGACAGAATAGACCTGACCCTTGACCCAGGTGAGTGTTAGCGACCTTTGGTATGGCTGAAGAGGGATGAGTTAATAGTGTTCCATCTTCTGTTCTTTCTTACGACTTTCATCTACATTCCTGGTTATACCTCCACTGATTTCCGGTGATTTCATTGACTTAATGAATAGGCCAGATTTTGTCATCGTTTTTCCTTCTTTCCTCAGCTTCACTGACATTTACTTTCACTCTGTTCCAGCTACCCATAGCCATGACCATACCTGGGCTTGATGATCGTCTAGGATTTTCCCATCTTAATTCCACTCTAACCGCAGCCTCCTACCGTAACAGCCTCCTTATTCCCTCCATCTTACTAAATCTACTCTTTGATTTTTACCAAGTTGATTCCCTCTATTTTCTTCACTTAATTCTTCCTTACTTTCTTGATAGATTTCTTAAATATTTTGTATTGTTATCTTTCTGCTTAATCCTAGATCAGTTAATCATCCTTTCCATTCCTACATCAGCACTGTTGATACCATGTGGGAATGAAAATCATAGACATTGGTGCTTGGTGGCCCAGTTTGGTGGCTCAAATTTACTTTCCATTTGGAGTTTCTAGCACTTAGGACTGCACCCTCAGACTTGCTCAGAAAGCTTCCTACTTGGCCCACGTCGTCTCTTTCCTATTTCCTGTGACAGCTCCTTCAGGGGGGTCGCTCTTCAGCTTCTGTATCCTCCTCACTTTTCTTACCCTACTTCCTTCAACACACCCTTCTCCCTTAAAGGGAACGGAAGTCACTAGATTAGAACTGCAGCTCTTCTCACACTTAAAAAACAACCTTGTTCTGTCATTTCCTTTCCTCCTCTCTCCCGTCACACATGATTTCCTTTTAAGCTAAAAACTTAAGACTTCCATCTTTCAAGAAAATTTAGTAAGTCCTTTATCAGGTGTCACTGTTTTGGTTATTTTCTTTTCCTTCCCTCCCGAAGCTTGGTATCTCCACTTCCTTACTTGACAGTTATTTTCTAAACGTCTGCAGTCTTCTCCAGACCTGCCCCCAGCCAGCTCGTCAACACTGCCTTTGCCTTACACACTGGGTGCTGCTCTGGTTACTGAGCCCACTGGACATTTTAGGTCTTGTCCTGCTTGAGTTCTGAGTAATTTCTGGTGCTGACTGCTCCCTTGTTGCGTCTGTGCCTCTTTGGCATTGATGATGTCCCTCTCTTCCTACCTTTCTGGCTACTTCTTTGTCACTGTCTCTTTCAAAGGATCTTATTTTTTGACCACTGCTTACCTACTGGTGTTTTCACATATTATCCTCTGGGTTTTTCCTTCTCTTTATACTGTCTTTAGAATAACTGATTAATATCTATGGTTTTAACTTAGATCCTGGCGACTCCAAAATCTTGATATCCAACATTGATTCCGCTTCCTTTCTTACTCTTTTTATAGTCTCTCCTCCCCACTGCAGCCGAAGTGATCATTTTATGAAAGTTTGATACTGTTGTGTGACTTCTCTGCTCAGCATCTTATGGTGGTTCTCAGAAAAAAATCTAATTCTTTATTATGGCTGGGATGACCATCTCATCTTGTTTTGTCAGGGACTTTCCTAGTTTTGCACTAAAACTCCTAGGTCCCGGGGAAGTTGTCAGTCCTAGGCAGAGTATGACAGTTGGTCACCTTAACTGTGACATATAAGACTCTATCTGGACCTTGACTGTTCTGTGTCCTTATCTCCTTTTTTCCCCTTTTCCTTCTGCTATTTTAGCTATGTTGTCCCCTACTTAAATGTATCCAGTGGCATTACCAATGTAATGTATCTACGGAGGAACCTGTCTCCTTTCCCCTCCCCTCCACACTGGATGAACGGAACATAACCTGTGCTGAAGCTGTGATTACCCAACCCTCACCTCTCTCATCAAATTGGTCTAAGGAGCTAAGTCTAAGTTCTAGGGACCCAACCTTTGACTGTTTCTTGCCATCCTCACTGCCCTCACTGCTCCTAATCATAACTCAGGCATTTGTAGTTTGTTTTTATTGTAATAGCTTCCAATCTCACCCTTTACACTGTGCCTTTCTGTTCTTTCCAGAGTATAGGTCTAATTGTGTCCACTCCTCAAGTAAAATCTTTTTTTTTTTTTAAGATTTTTTTTTTTTTTTTATTTTTAGAGAGAGGGGAAGGGAGGGAGGGCGAGGGGGAGAGAAACATCAATGTGTGGTTGCCTCTCCTGTGCCTCTTGCTGGGGAACTGGCTGGCAACCCAGGCATGTGCCTTGACTGGGAATCGAACCAGTGACCCTTTGGTTTGCAGGCTAGTGCTTAGTCTACTGAGCCACGCCAACCTGGGCTCAAGTAAAATCTTATAACTGAAATCCATGACCTTCTGGGTACATTGCAGATTTCTTAGTGTAGTACATATGATCTTTCACCATCTGCTTTTGCCCGTGTGCTTTTGTAGTTTCAGCTAGCCTCATTTCCTCATACCATACCTTCTTCACTTGAAAAATAGCACTGACACCCCTCTGGGAACAGCCTGCAGTCCTGTCTAAAGGCTGTTCTTTTTTTTTGAATTGTATTTTTCCCAGTTTTATTGAGCTATGATCGACATACATCACTGTATATGTTTAAGATATACAGCATAATGGTTTAACTTACATATGTTGTGAAATGGTTAACACAATAAGTTTAGTTAGCATCTATCATCTCTTAGATACAGAAAAAAAAGTAAAAAAAGTTTCCCCCCCTTGTTAGAAGAACTGTTAGGATTTACTCTCCTGGAAGCTTTCAAATATACCATCCAGCAGTGTGAACTGTAGTCATCATGTCATATATTATGTCCCCAGTACTTAGCACTGGAAGTTTGCACTTTGGACCACCTTCATCTAATTCCCCCACCCCCTGCCCTAAAGGCCGCTCTAAGCGCAAATGTAGTGTGTGAGCATAGGCTGACACCGTGGATGGAGGGTTTTGCTGGTGAGGAGCTTTGCTGCTTCTGAAGATAGCAGGACTGGAAAGAGTAAGTCCTTCACAGGCCATGTTCTTTTCATGCCTTTGTATGTGCTTTTGTCCGGAGTGCCCTAATACCACTTCCTCATTTCAGTAGTTCTTACTCATTCCAGACTGGCGCCTCCCCTGGGCTCTGACTGTAAGTCCCCCCTGTACACAGAGTACTTACCCCTCATGTTGCACCCTGCTTGATTTCTTTCTTCCTTCCACCTGACGAAGTTCCCTGAGTATAGGACTTTATGTTTTAATTTCTCTGTCACTATTACAGTGTTCTGTCTAGTCAGTAGGAAACCAGAATTTGAAATGAATGATTCATTAAATGATCTTAGGGAGCAGGGTGAGGACCCCCACCTAGCTGAGTTGATTCCATAAGCATGAGTAATTGACATCATTGGTTCAGGTATTATTTTTTGACTGCCTTCATTGTTGATTTAGATGTAGAACTTCTTAATGGCATATTTTTATATCATTAAGAGGTTCTAGAAATTTCATATGGTTTATTAAAGTATATTTTTCTTTAAAAAGATGCCTTAATACTTATAAGCTGTGGGAATTTTGAAATGCTAAGTTGACTGTGTTGCCTCTTTAACTTTCACCAGGAATAATAGCTTTCACGAGTCCTTTGGTTTCTCTTCTTGCATTCAGGTAGAAATGGGTGAAGCCTGCTAACTTGTTGAGTAACTCAGCTTGCCCAACCGATTTCTTTTCTTAAGCACTATGGTCTTTCACAGTCCTTAAATAAACCCAGAAGTTAATGCTCAACTTAAATTTCTTCTCCTGTGTATTAAGTATCAAATGCTGCATAACAAATCACACCAAGACTCACAGGCTTAAAACAATAATAATCACCGATTATCTCTCACAGTTTCTGTGTGTCAGGAATTTAGGAGCAGCTGGGCTGGGTGGCATTGGTTTGGTGTCTCTCATGAGTTTATAGTCAGATGCCATCTTGGGCTTTAGGCATCTGAAGGCTTGACTTGGGCTGGAGGATCTATTTCTTACTAGATCCTTACGTGCACTCGTCTAAATTAAATGTATAATTTCTGCCTGTCTCTTCTACACTCACTCTACTAAGCCTGGTAAATGTGACATTTCAATGCTTAATAATCAGAATGAGAGAGAGAGAGAGAGAGAGAGAGAGAGCACATGTGATAGTCAGCCTGCAAGGTAGTAGCTTCCTAGTATTTACACCTATTTGTGTGGTTCCCCTTCTATATTCAGTCAGGGCTGGCCTGTGTGACCAATAGAATATTCTGTGTCAGTGTATGGGCTCCAAGGCTAGGTATGAAATGATATTGCAGCTACATATTGCAGTTTCTTGGATTACTCATTATGGGGTAAGTCAGCCACCGTGGTGTGAGATACCTAAGCAGCCCCATGGAGAGGCTCACTGGAGAGGAATCGAGGCCGCTTGCCAACAGCTAGCACCAGCTGGCCAGCCCTGTGAGTGAGTCACATTGGAAGTGCTCCCTCCAGGCCGGGGCAGGCTGTCAGATGCTGATAGCCCTAACTGGTGTCTGACCCATCAAATGAGAGCTTCTGTTCTTCAGGGTGCTTTAGACCTGCAGCTGGCCTCAGGGCTTGTTCTGTCAAGTGACTGTTGATACCTTTTATTTACTTAGCACTATGTAAGGCACTGCAGAGAACAGAAAGTCTTAGACCTCAGTGTTGACCCTCTCGGGTACAGATACTGGCTAGTCACAGCTTTGTGAAGACCTTTTTTCCTGCTCTTTACGCTCACAAGTTAACTTACAGGCATTACCAAGAGTGTGGTCTGCGAAGAGTATTCTCAACCTTTCCTTGAAGATTGATGCTACTTGAGCTTCCTGGACACCTTTCCTCACATTAGGTGCCACGTTCTCTCTTCTTCCTGTAGCAGCCTATAGGCCATCTTAGCACTTTGTAATTTGCAATGAAAAAAAAAAATACTCTGTCTTCTGTCTACATCATGCTGTTAACTCCTCGAAGGAATTTATCCTGATATGTTTTGAGTAAATGAAGCATTACATTGGATTAAACTTTCTGAGTTTTCTTTTAATGACTTGGAATATTTTAAATGACATTTAAAAGAGATTTATAGTTCAAAACACACGCATAAAAATAGCTTGATTCCTCAGAAGAAACTTTCGAGATCGGTGGCCTTTTTTACAGCGTGGAGATGAAGGAGCTGGTGTTAAAGCGGCTTGCCCGAAGTTAGTAGTTAAACAGTTTAAAGGTGAGATGCGAACAGCACTGCACTGTGATGATTTTGCAGGGCGGTCAGTCAGTGGCGAAGTTGCTGTTCTTTTCGGTTTCGCTGTGATGTGGAAACTAAGTAGTATTGTGTAGTGTGTCAGTAAAGCTGGATTTAAACTGTGTATTTGCTCTTTTTTTGTCCTTGTTGAAAATACAGACAATTTTGTGCCAAAAAATTGAGTATAGAGTAGAAGTTTTAAGAAATTTCACGTGATTTTTGAATTGTTTTTTCTTCTTCCCTTTATACCACCCCAAATCCCCCTTTAAAATAAAGGTCTGAGGGTCATTTATGTCTTCCTGTTCGATACACACATTCCTTCCCAGAAGCCTTACAGAAGTTCTATCGCGGTGAGTTCAGGTAGGAATTTCTTACTATTATTAATAAATGTGTGCCATTAAAATGCAGTGAAGCTAAATTAGATGAGATTTGGTGTAGCCCATAGTTACAACAGTAGCCATGAAAAGCAGCAGTCAGCTGGGTCACAACCACACCTAGCTTACCTTCTTCTAGTCCGATTGAACTGTAGAGAAACCCTGGCAAATGCCCCCTGGCCTGTGAAGTGGTTGCAAGTAGACGTTTTTCTCCTTCGGTGAGACAGAGGTCATGCCTCCACTTCTTTAACCTTGTTATGTGTTCCTGGCAGTTGGGTAGAAAGATAGTTAAAACTGCTGGCTAAAACTGAGTGTTCAGATTTGCTGAGATTTTCTATTTCTTATCCTCGTCTTCTCCCATCCAGAATGACGGAGAGTTAGATTTTCTCCGGCCTTGCTGAGATTCTTGGTAGATTGCAGTCCTACATGTTAACTGTTTCTTAGGCAGCTGGGATGGGTTTTTCAATACTTCTTTCACTGCCTGTGTTCAGTGGTCAGACTGCCCTGAGAAGAGAGGGGTGAGGGAGGAGTGGAGGTGGGGTGGCCGACTGTACTAGAGAGAGCCCAGTGGCACCACTTTTGACTCCCTGGTTTGGACTGGAATTTATAGCTTGAGAAAGCTTTTTCTCTGGATATTTGGATAATTGTAGTATATGTTTCTGACTTCTGGAATCATTAATAATGGTTCTCGCTTCTAGTCATTTCAGAAGTTTGGCACCTCTACAAGTGACTGTAGCCACCACGTGGGAGTATGTTTTTGTATGCGGGTCTGGTAGACTCTGTCCCATCGGCTTTTTGATACATCAGTTTTTGGTTTTGAAATCAATTAAACCTGATTCTTTTCTTGTTTATTTTTACCAAAAATGTCATTTAAGTTTAAGGTGAAGGATTTTTCTCTAATCTGACTACCTTAACACAATATTATTTCAATTTCAGAATCCCTTTTTTTTGGCATATCTTATACTTTCTGATGAGAACAACACAGTTATATCTAGCTCAGCATCTTGGATTTGCTGGATCCTTGGTAAAGAATATGACTTGAATTCAAATTATTGGAAGATTTTGTAGACATACATTAAATATTTCTGTCATAATTGGATAGAGAAATAAACTTGTAAATCTGTCTCTAAGCAGGAACCTGTGCTTTTTAGGTTTCTGGAATAATTCGTTCTAGAATAACTAGTTTTTTTTTTAGTGAATTTTTAATTTGGTAAAGTTATAATGTCTAATTTTTAATTTATTCTATCTTAACATAACTTGATTTTTGTTCTTCTAAGGTGGTTATGGAGGCAACGAATCAGGTTATACCTTGAAGGGACTGGCATTAACCCGATTCCTGTGGACCTTCACGAACAGCAACTAAGTTTGAATCAACATAGTAGAGCCTTCAGTATTGAAAGAGTTCATGATGAAAGTAGGTGGATTGGGAATTAAATGTGTTTGGGGCAATATTTAACTTAACAGTTATTTTGATGTCTAATTTCTAAAAGTAATACTTTATAATTAACTTACATGGGGATTTTAGTGCCATGGACAGCATTCAAGAAAGGACAGTGACCTACCACAGGTGTAGAACTTACTATTAGACACTGAGGTAGGAAATGCAGCACATTTCTAGAAGAAATGTTTTCTAGGATGGATCTGAAAGCTAGATGATGAGGGAAGGATTATAAAATGTTCAAGGGGATAGGTGATATTTAAGGAAAGATTCTTGGCCTTAATCTTCGAAATGTCAAAAGGGAAAAAGAAAGCAGTAGAAATAGAATTAATAAGTGGAAGATTTCATAATAATTATAGATTGATTTTTTTCTTCGATGTTTCATTTCTTGGCTAAACTTACCAGGAAAAGCTCCCTGTATGTGTCTGCTCTCTCTGTGTCAGAATTTCCATGGCGATTTATGACCTCACAGGTCAGCGTGTTCCTGACCTGTGTGTGTGCGCACGTTGTGCTTTGAAGATGTCCCTTCTCTCCCTCATGAAAAGTTATTTGATTTTAGAAATAGTTTAAGTAATTACATGTATATGAATTCCTGTTACTGATTTTGAAAGACTGCAGTAACTATTCAGTAAGATTTAAAAATCTTAGAGATTTTATTTTATCCTGCACCAAAAGAAATTCAGCTGATGTTCAGAATTTGGCTCCTTTTACCAACAGTCGTACAGGGAAGATAGAGATTGGTATTCAGAGATTCATTGCTTAGACTTTTATCTCGGATTCACTGTTTTTAGCTTATAAACTAAGTTAATCAAGGGTATATATAGAAACAAAATTACATGTAAATTGAGTAAATACCCAGGCGGTGTTTACATTTGATTTATGTTAGTTTTAGGAAAAGAACAGAGCAAATGCTCAAAATTAAAAGAAAAGTCATACAAGAGAATTTCTCAAAACTTAGGTATCAGTCTTTGAATTGAAATAAAAGGTCTGA